>SKCR01046029.1:0-76094 GCA_019454045.1 Zanthoxylum bungeanum | reverse complement strand
TCACATTTTTTAGAGGGGAAACGTGAGAAAGATGGAGAGAACTCCAGATTTCTCTCCAGTATATCAACTAAAACTACTTCATTCAAGCTTCAATTTTCACATGCAAGCTTGGAAAAGGAATTAGGGAGCTTAGAAGGTTATGCTAGTGAAGAAAAAAAATGAAATCAAGGTGAATATAGCTTGATAAAAATCCTTAATATAATAATTTTGATGATTTGATGATTGTGGTATGTTGATTGGGTATGCTTGAGGTTGTTTACATGATTGTTGTGTTTGAAAGTTAAGAATTTGAGAAACCCCTAAATTGTGAAATCCCTAAGTGTGAATTTGAGTTGGGATTTATAAATGATTATGATTTGATTTTAAGATAATGTGTAAGAGTGGAATTGATGATATGTAATGTATTTGTTATGGTTGCAGCTTGTGTGATGTTGAGGAAATGGTGTATGAAGTGAATTGTAATTTTAGACCTGGAAACAGCGTCGCATCGTGACGCAAACTCCTCGGCGTCGCGACACGTGCTGGAATGAGAAATGGGTGCTGGATTTATGCTGGGATGGGAGCGTCCCGACGCGAGGCACATTTCCAAGATATATTTTCATTCATTCCAGTTTTATCCTAAGATGTTTATGGGCACTCTTAGGGCTTTGTATAGATGAGTAGACACATGATAAGTCACACCATAAGTGTAAACATCAACCATTGATTGTATATACCTTTATTTTTATTACAAGGAAAACTAACTATTTCTTTGGTCATAGATCATCGGCCGAAAACTTGGCCGTTCTCAATGTAGGACCTCGCATACTCGGTTGGACGTATTCCACTTCAACCGAGCACGCCGTGTCCGGGACAACAAAATAAAATATAATAAAGGGTGCCCTCAGGTCTTACCTTTTAAGTCGCTTCTCGGGAATACGTTGGGACGTCGCCGGAAGGGTTATCGTTTCCGCTGTTTTCACTGGTTTGCTATTTCTACTATTTTCACTGGTTCATTGTTTCCGCTGTTTTCTTGGTCGTTGTTTCCGATGTTCTCACTCGTTGTTTTCTCTGTTTTCGACTGTTGTTTCCGCTTGCTGTTTCTGGAAGGTTTGAGGGTAATTTTATGGACTGTTTGGGTCGGTTAGGGGCTGTCTTGATGTGGGCGTTTGGTGCGTGAAATATGGGCAGTTTGTGGAAGGGTGATCAAATGGGCTATTTTGGCATGAATAAGGCTGGTTCCAGTAGCTGTTTTGTGCGTGAGGTTGGGCTGATTTTAGAGGGTTTATACTTTGGGCTGGGGATAAATTTTAAAATAGAGGTCTAACGAGCAAACCCAAGGCTAAGCGAGCGAACTAAATCCAACAAGATGTCAATTCTTGAATTATCCCTTTCGACGTCCGTTTCTCGCGACTTCCGTGACTTAAAAGGTAGTGCCTCCGCAGGAGGCTCGTCATCGGGAATTACATGCAAAAATGCAGTGCAGTCGCCCCCACTTTGATGGGACTTGTGCAGTGTGTGACAATGACAATCCTATCAAAGTTCGTGCAATGTATTTTTACTTACCTGGCTCGCCAGCTGTCACTTGACTTGTCTATTGCTTTGAGTTGATTTTGGTTGCGCCATACCCGGCGTGCTAACCCCATACCCGAGGCGTCGCGGTTGCGTCTCCATACCCGGAGTGTCGCAGTAGTATCTCCATACCGGAGTGTCGTACCTGGCATGCCATACCCCATACCCGAGGTGTCGCGGTTGCGTCTCCAAACCCAGAGTGTTGCAGTAGTGTCTCCATACCCGGAGTACCATACCCGACAAAACTGATACTGATGTTGGTGTGTCTCCATACCCGGAAAAACTGATACTGATGTTGGTGTGTCTCCATACCCGAGTGCCATTTTCGGTGAGTGATAGTGGTCCATTTTCGAACCTTACTGAGTTAAGATAAGGGTCTTGTTCCCTGAATTGAGTGGAGGGTCTTGTTCCCTGAATTGTGGGTCTTGTTCCCCTAGGTCTTGTTCCTGATTTGAGTTGAGGGTCTTGTTCCCTGAATTGTGGGTCTTGTTCCCGTGGGTCTTATTCCGATTTGAGTCGAGGGTCTTATTCCATGAATTGTGGGTCTTGTTCCCGTGGGTCTTGTTTCTGAACTGTGTTGCTTTGTTCTTGTGGGTCTGCTTACAGTTTCCTCATGCTGGTTCTTTTCTGGTGATTGTTCAGTCCTCTTTTGCCTCATGGCTCAAGTTCTCGGTACATCCCTTATTCGCGGGCTGGTAGACTGGTCGCCCCCAGTCTTGGTTTAGCTTTTTGTTCTTCGCTTCTTGCATTAGGTCAAAGTAGGTCATGTGATGTGACGTTCCAAAACTGCTGATGATGTGGGCCTCGACCCTATGACTTATCCCCAAAACTGATACTGATGTTGATGTGGGTTTTGTCTCCCCGGGACTCATTCCCAAAACTGATATTGTTGCTGATGGTTCATTTCCGAACCGTGTCGTATGAGAAAGGGTAGACTAGTCACCCCCAGTCTTGGTTCATCTTTTATTCTTTGATGCTTTCATTACTTCAAGGTAGATCTTCTGATGTGATGTTACATACCAACACACTATACTGCTTCTCACGAGATAATCCTGATAGCTAAACATATTTTCATCGTCAACGAATGCTTCGTGTCGAAACCAGAGAACTTTCAAAGTACTTAATACACTCAAATTCGATCGTCTGAATGAGTGATCTGAACTAGACTCTTAGTGTGTGTGCGCCAAGGCTCTTTCGCAAATTAATCCTTAAGTAAGCCAACTCGATGATTTTGTCTCGAGAATTGGGATCAATGGGTCAAACCAACCTAGATGTCTTGATCATACTCTGTGATTACTTCTTTATACTCAACATGATATGGTTTTCTTATTTTTCTTTTTCTTTTGTCTCTTTCTTTTCTTTCTTTTCATTTTTGAACTTTCTTTTTCTCTTCTTTTCTTTTTTTTTTTCTTTTCATTTTTGAACTTTTTTTTTGACACACCTACCCTTTAAGGTAGCATTTCTCCTCATGGTGGTCTTAATACTTGCCCATGGGTAGCTTCATGCTTATCGGTTATAGGTGGTCTATTTTTTCTTTTCAGAGACTTTTTCTTTGTTTCCAACCATATCACATATCGTATCATAAGTAAACCAGGATGGACATCTACACAAACGGTCATTCACTGATCCGCCATCTCTTCAACTAGTCATCTTGTCGATTATTCAAGCTTCTACTACTAAGATCCCGTAATCAAGTGCTCGCGAGTCTAGCCGATATCAGCTACCCAGAATACCGGATGAGAGCACATCTCGCACTTATCGTTTCTAAGGTTTCTCCCTAAAACAAACAATATCATCATCGGACTTATGTCTAACTACCAACGACAAAAAATAAACAATTTTTTTTTTCTTTTTCCCTTTTTTTTTTTTTTCTTCTTTTTTCTGGCCCACCATGGTCTTTCTATCCTTGCCATATAGTTTTCTGTTTCTCGATTTTATTTTCCCTGATATTCATGTTTGCTAAACCTTTCTTGACAAACTTTTTATCCCTAACCCAACGGATATCTATGATGGATTTTAAGACACGGGGGTTAACATGATGCATGTATGCATGAGATGCAAGAGATGCGTGCGATATATGGAATGTATAAGTCGGCCCATTATCATTTTAAAGCATTCAATCATATTATTGCGAGGGGTAAACTTGTCCCAGTTGAAAAGGGCCCAACAGGTTTACACTTTTACAATAACGTGGCTAAACAACTTCAAATGATAGGAGGCCCAAACACAAAGTGGCCCATTGACATTTTAGAAACTTTTGGCCCAATTTTCATAAGACACGAACTCATCCCAGTTTAAATGGCCCAAAAAGCCCATACCTCATGACAAAAAGTC
Source organism: Zanthoxylum bungeanum (assembly GCA_019454045.1). NCBI lineage: Eukaryota > Viridiplantae > Streptophyta > Magnoliopsida > Sapindales > Rutaceae > Zanthoxylum > Zanthoxylum bungeanum. The sequence continues at coordinate 72,209 of SKCR01046029.1, read as the reverse complement.
CAACTGAATCCAAATGACAATGGTCCAAAACATAAATGAATAGTTTCTATCGGTCCTACAACTACGGTTCATATGTGGGTTTATAGGGGTATAGACAAAGGCTCTGTCGACGAAGGATTGCCCACAACTAGGACTCCCCACTCAAGGGTTCAAGCGACCAAGTGAGCGCACCTTCTTTATACATTAAGGTACGTGCCAACGAGTTATTGTGCGTGACTGACTGTCAAATAGATTTCTTATTGTAGATTCCCCAGAGGGAGGGCGGAGCGAACTCTCTTAGAAACCCAAGCCTCTTAGGCTCTTATCGCCTTGGTGACAAGAATAAACAACAAGTCCTCCAAATTAGTCCATCACAGTGAGCTACGGGTAAATGATTATATAGGTGTCTTCACAGCTTTTCCTTATAGAAAAGTAGTGAATAAAGGAAGACACCAAACAATTACCTAGCTTTAATAATGTCTTTGATTAAACCCCTTCTACCCACGGTAGACACAGTTAACTAAAGCACAAATCACAATCATTACAAGACATTATTTCGAGGCCGATTCTCTATCCCCAGTGGAGTCGCCAGACTGTAGAACACAGAAATCAGCGACGCTGTTCCAGGCTCGCGTCCCGGTCGGGAGTACAGAGTAGCCCGCGAGGGACTAAACCGGAGAATAAAATGGAGTCGCCACCCAGTGTGAACCGGGAAAATGATTTAAGGCCGCACTCACCCCTCGCAAGGGAAGACCTCAAACCGTTGGGTTCAGAATGATCCCTTACTTATGTCACTTTATAATGAACGGATTTGTGCAATTTTAACCAAGTCTACGCAACATACATTTGCAAAAATAATCTACATCTAAATTCATAAACGGCCTAAATCTAAGTTTGCATGCTTTAAAAATAAGTCGGAAAAGCGGTAAACACACAACTCATGAATATCTTAAATTAGCACGTGCGGAATAAATATGTGACCAAGGAATTTAGCCGTTCTCAATCTATGACCTCGCATACTCGGTTGGACGTATTCCACGTCAACCGAGCATGCCGTGTCCGGGACAACAAAATAAAATATAATAAAGGGTGCCCTCAGGTCTTACCTTTTAAGTCGCTTCTCGGGAGTGCGTTGGGACGTCGCCGGAAGGGTTATCATTTCCGTTATTTTCACTGGTTTGCTATTTCTACTATTTTCATTGGTTCGTTGTTTCCGTTTTTTTCTTGGTCGCTGTTTTCGCTGTTCCCACTCATTGTTTTCTCTATTTTCAACTGATGTTTCCGCTTGTTGTTTCTGGACGGTTTTGAGGGTAATTTTCTGGACTGCTTGGGTCGGTTAGGGGCTGTCTTGCTGTGGGCGTTTGGTGCGTGAAATATGGGCAGTTTGTGGAGGAGTGATCAAATGGGCTATTTTGGCGTGAATAAGGCTGGTTCCAGCGGCTGTTTTGTGCATGAGGTTAGGCTGATTTCATAGGGTTTATGCTTTGGGCCGGGGATAAATTTTAAAACAGAGGTCTAACGAGCAAACCCAAGGCTAAGCGAGCGAACTAAACCCAACAAGATGTCAATTCTCTCTTCCGAAGTCTGTTTCCCGCGACTTCCGCGACTTAAAAGGTAGTGCCTCCGCATGAGGCTCATCATCGGGACTTACATGCAAAAATGTAGTGCCTGCACCTACACCACATACCATACTTGAATTTTCGTAGCACTGTGAGTGGATATTTTCCTCTTATTTTGGAGTATTTATTTTAGAGTTTTTAATTATGATTTCTAATATGATTTTGCAGATCATTGATTTATTTGTTTTACTTAAAATGATGATTTCATGTGATTGAGATATATGATTTAAGCTTTTGATAAAGCTTAGTTTCAAATAAGTGCTTTAATGATGAAAATGATTTCAAAGATATGGATTTATGATTTTGAAGGCATGGGAAAAACCCATCTCAGATGTAACTTGATACAGATATAGAATTGACAGATATGGAATTGACGGACATGGTATTGATGGGTATCGGTACTGATACCGGATATAGACGTGTACACACGAGATATAGGACTAGAGATAATATTTGCTTCTAGATCCTGGGTATTGGGCTAGAGGGACTGTGAGTACAACGCCCCTAGACTCAAATTTTCAGAGACAGGTTGGTGGCACTTATAGCACCACTGTTTGCTGGCTTAGTGGCTTGGGGGACTGTGCGTACAATGCCCATAGACCACAGGATTATGGTACAAATTGACAGTTGATTTTACAGATGATTTTACATATGATTTTGTGAATGTTTTTCACAAAGGTTTTTAAACAGGAAATCTTGGTTTATAATTTATAAATTCAGAGATGGACTTTTGAGACTTGATTCTTTAAAGAGAATGATTTATTAAAGGAGTTCTCAAGAGAACTCACGACTTAGAGAAATTCTAGAAAATGTTTTCTGAGCTGGAATGACTGTTTCTTGAAATGATTTTGGTTTTGGAACCATGGATTTTACGAAGTATACCAGTTTTATTTTTTTAAACTATCCACTCACTGTGTCGTTCAAATGACCTAACCCTCCCCCACTTCCGGTATTTTGTTTTACAAGTAAATATGACGGACGAGCTCGAGAGGATGGATACTAATGGTAGTTACTTGGGTATAGAGTCCACCAAGTTGAGTCCAGAAGGCAACATAGTCAGAGTCGAGTAAAAGTTGCATGATATACATTGCATAATATCAGTCTTGAGTGTGCCAAACATCAGATTTGTAATGTAATGTACTTTTGAGTTCATTGTATGGAAACTTGAGATGAATTTCTATGAGTATTGTGTTGGGCATTGGACTCTATACATGAACTTATGTTTCGAATGAGTTTGACAATATTGATCAGTTAGATAATTTGAGGCTCAAAGGCATAATACGACCAATTCCCTGCCGGTAACATCTTTCGGATTGGGGATGTTATAGAGAAATACCATATAGGCACTCATATGGAGATATGTGTTGTTTGATGACTGATGAAAGAGCACGATTGATACTGCATATTGAGGTAAGAGCGACTTCACCCCAAAAGTGTTTTTGAAAAGATGATGGAATAAACATGGATCAAACCGAATCCAGAATGTGACGATGTTTGTGTTATGCTCGCCCAATTTATTGAGAGTTATATGGGCATGATCTTTGTGATATGGTACCTAGTTCTTTCAAAAACGGTTTGTAATATTTTGATAGTCTTGGAAAACTATATTTTGACCTTATTCGTAAAGTTAATATAAATTTGAGGTAGTTCAGAACGATGTTTTATAAGAAAGATCCAAGTAGACTGAGAATAGTCATCAATGAATAGGACAAAATATTTGGACCATCTCATTGTGGTTGTAGGAGAAGGTCCTCATTTATCAGAGTGAATTAAGTCAAAATGAACAATAGAAATAACATTATTATTATTAAAAGATAAAGTCAATTGTTTTTCAAGTTGGCATGAGACAAAATGTAAAGATTGTTTAGTAACAAAACCTAAAAGCCCATTATAAATTAAAGGACAAATTTTCTTAAAGATACGTGACCATGACGTAGATGCCACAAATGAAGAGAGGATGATATAGACACCGCACATAACTATGAGACACAGTCGAAAGGAATATGTAGGGAGGTATGCTCAAATAGATGTCCAATTCTACGACATATCCCAAGAATCTGTCTTGTTTGCGGATCCTGCACACGATGCCCATTGTAAGAAATTATTAGTTCTAACCCAAATTCACATAGCTGACCAATAGATATAAGATTGAATGTAAGTTTCGAAATAAGAAATGTGTTCGGTAATATGAGTGTAAAGGTATATTTTTTTTCAAACTGGCTTACAGTCATTTGTGAGCCATCTAGGGTAAAAATCGGAAAGACACTCATGGTGGGATAGATGGTGGAAAATAATGGGGATTGAGAAGTCATATGATTGCATCAACCTAGAATCAAAGTACCAAGGAGAATTACCTGAAGTGGCAGATAAGGCAGTGGAAATACTGGAAGGTATTAAGAGTATTTGTCTAATGAGTGTTTCTAAGTTACCAGCTACTAGAATTACTGTTTTGGAGGTCTGACCAGGTCTGGGAGGATGAATGGGGCACCGCTCAATTGAATGACCAAACAACATGCAATAGCGACAATCCACCTTAGTGGGACAATGAGATGCAATATGACCATTTTTCTTACATTTATGAGATTCAGTAAGACTATATTCATGAAGAGTATGATTGGATTTGTTGTAGGTACGACAGATTTTGATCCCACCTCTTGAAAAAAAATTTCTCGCAGTGACAAGCGCAATATCATCTTCAGGAGGCTTAAGTAAGCCCGAGCATGTTTTGTCAGACAAGAAATGAGAGACGGTAACTTCCAATGTATGGGAGGATATTGATGTAACAAAGAGGCTCTGCAAGATTTAAAATCATCAGTGAGAACCATAAGAAATTGGATTAAGCTCGTGCGATCATAGTGTGCAGTATATTTAGCCGCATCAACATCACAATCAATCGATGGTTCTGAAAGAGCAAATTGGTCCTAAACAGACTCTATTTTAGCCAAGAAATTGGTCCTAAACAGACTCTATTTTAGCCAAGAAATTAGTAATAGACTGACCTCTATCTTGTTTCAAATTATACAACTCCCACAGATGATACCGACTAAAGAGATAAGATGTAGTGTACCTCATGGTAAGCAGATCTCATATCTCTTTGGAAGTTTCATAGAGGCCAAACTAGTGATGAATAGATGAAACCGAAATATTCTGAAACCAGGTCAGGATCTGGTAATTCTTATTGTCCCAATCTTCAAGACGGACATTAAATTTGTCATCAGGCTCATTGGTGTGCTGTTAAGAGGCTTAACATCTCCAGTAATATAGTGCCATAACTTTCGACCTTTGAGAAAACTACATATCCTCTTAACCTAGAGACGTAGTTCGAACTTTTGAGGATGGTGGGAATGGGTTGTATAACATTGGACTTGTCAATTGGAAAACTACAGAGAAATCCATGAAAAATTCCAAAACAAACCTTAAGGTTTTGAAAAAGCAGAAAACTAATAAAACTTCTATAAATTAGTCCAAAATCACAACGATGATGGGAATTAGACTAGAGGTAATGGGATTTGAAACACACAAGGAATGGGAGTATGATGGTGGTGCTTGTGTCATGAAATGCGCCACGACATAGGAGAATCGAAGGAATAGCGGCGCGGTAGTGAGGGCGTTGATCTGGCGGCTACAAGCAAAATTGGAGGTCAGTAATATGGGGCTTTTTTTTGTAGGGTGGTGAGGAGGTGACAAGACGTGTCAATCGACAGTGGGAATGGCAGAGAAGACACCGGAGAGAAAGGAAGTGCCATGGGTAAATGAGAACTGTGGAGGTGGTCATAGGGCATGGCAGGGGCAACAGTGGGTATAGATAGGTTCATCCGACGATGGGGAGTCAGAGCAGCAATGGTGTGATGGCATGAGGTAAGTATAGTGGTGGCTATGGTTTGAGTGAAGGGGCATGGTGGATTTGGGTTGTTTGGACACAAGAATAATTGTGCCTATAGTGAGTGTAGGACATGTTTGAAAACAAGAATAAGGAGATATTTGATAATGGAACTCAGGCGTCTAATAATATATATGAAACAAAAGAGGAGCCTAAACAAAAGAAGTCCATTTTTCTTGATTTAAATATAATGTATTCATTGCCTTTATATAGGTATTACAAAATAAATATATTGGGAATATTCTCGTATAATTATATACAAAATCAATCAACATTAATACGAAATATATTACAGTTAATAATGGTTTTTTGCAATATATGTTATATGGTAACTGTAATATCTTTGATAAATAATCATATATGACATATAGGTTAAGGTTTGTATGATTCTACCCAATAATCTCCATAAATGATTAATGAGTTTATTATGTTAATAATTCACGTAGATGTCATAGGGGATTTGCATGTTTGAGTACTTCTGATATCATCAGATGTCACGTCCATTAAATATAAAAGGGAGGTTGATCAACAACAATAGGGGATAATTAAGGATTAGTTAAACTAGAGTTAGAGTTAGTTGAGAGTGATTAGTATGGTGAAATCATAAATCGTAGTATTCAATTCTCTTGATTTGTGAAATTACGTTACTTCTTTACTTTACTTAGTTTAATCTTTAGTTTTAATTCACCATTTATAAATTGTTTTGTTTCAAAAACTTTATTATAACTTTTAGAGTAGTTAGGATTCAATATAAATAAAGATAATGGGATTGATTAGTATTTGTGAGATCGAAAATCCATGCTTGCAATTCACTGTACTATAATACGGCATCTCCATTCAACAAATTCTTTTAAGTTGTCTGGGATAGTTTCTATTATAATTCCGACAGAGAGCTATAATATCTGCGGCTTGGAATTTGATCGAGTTGTAAATCTTTTCTCTGTAATCTTATTAAATTTTTTCTCAATTTCATGTATGTACCATTTAGTATAGAGTTTAGTGTGCTTATAAGTAAATTTATACTCTCGTAACAATATTTATTAGTTAACTTATACTTTCAATCAATACTCTTTATCAAACGGTATTATCATCTCAATGAATACCGTTTGGCAAAACATACATGAAAGTTACGTATTTTGCAGATTGCCCCACTGACCCTTTTGCTAGGATGATACCCAGCAACTGAAGCATAGCCAAAACGGTAATGAAAATGAAATGGAAGCATAAAAATGCTTATCATAAAGGTTACATTGAGAAGATTTATATGACCAAACTTAACAACCATGACACGCAAAAAATAGGTTTTTATTGTTGGAATCATGTTGCTTATTCACCAAACATTTTGATATTAGACAAGAAATTAAAAGAAAAAAAGAGGTAGTTATAGTTGTGATAAAGAAGCAAACAAATGTACCTCAAGTATTTGGTCTAATGGGTTGAGTCTTGGCCTGTTATTCGAGAGATCATGGTTCAACTTACGAAAACAACATTTGTAAGAGTTTGGGACATCATTGGATTTTACCCACTTAAATCAGGGTCCAATGACACATGATATGAAATGGGGAAGGATTTCCCGATATTTAAAAAAAAAAAAAAAAAAAAAAAAAATCCAAACAAAAGAAAAATATATTATGGCTTCATTATCCCTTTAAATGTTACGTGTCTTAATCTTGTGAATTAGAAATCTGACCACCACATTCTTTAATTTAACTTCATAAGCAAGCAATTATATAATCAAATACTCTAACCGCTGGATGCTTGCCTCTTTGTTAACCTTGCCACTTTATTCAACCTAAAAATTGCAATTTATCGAATGAAGAGGACAATGTGGGAAAAAAAAACATAAAAATTTGTTCCTATCACATTGTAAATTTGTAATACAATTCAAATGTAAGAAAATTTTGTGATCAAACTCGATTACTAAATTAGTAGAGGTAAGCTCGAATTTTAAAAATTTAAATTTTGGACTTTTTATTTACTTTTCAAATTTTAAATAAATTCCTTATAAAATTCAAATGTTTGTAACACACACGAATATATTATAATATCGAGTTGAGTTATGTCTTTACGATATGAGTCAAATTTATTTCAAATAGTGTTCGCAAGTAAAAAAAAAAAAAAAGTTGAATTGAGCTTTTGAGAGTCAATCTTGTTTAATAATCGAACTATTACTTTCGAATACGAGTAACTAATTTATTAAACGAATCGATTTTGAACCAAACCAAATGCGAGTGAAGCTCGAAACGGCTTGGTTGATTTACCGTCCTAATTGGGGCTCACACTCTCACGTGCGTCTTTGTAGAGAAAATCTAGCCATAAGGATACTTCATTTTAGATATATTCTTGACAACTTGATTTCTCATCGATACTGTTGCAGCGACGTAGGTGAGGTAACCCCCTGCTCACTCTCTACTGTGCTTAACGTTCCGGTGATTGCATTACAATTTACATGCATGAACAAAATTACTAAAATGCCCTTAAAATAGTTCCCTCACCAAGCAAACTAAAAAGGGCATTGGAAGTGAAAACTGAAAAGCCAGTCAGTAGTCAAGCTTCGATTCTGTTAGAGAAGAAAATGTTTATAAACCGTTTCAGATATTCGGCTCTTTGCACACCAAACGTGCCTCGTTTTTCCCCCTTCCAAGAACTAAAAGACTCTTTTCTTTAAGGTCTCCTTTAACTATTCTTGTCGTTTTAGCTTAATTTGATTACCAAACGACATCAAGTATCAATACATTTCTCCTATATGATCTTGTTTTTAGTTGTAATTTTCTCTTTGAATTGATAGACTATGTCGTTTGATGAACTTCGATAATTAAATGAAAACATATTTTTTTAGTATTCATGTGCTTGCTCTGTTCGATGAAGATTGAGCTTCATGAACTGATAATTTGCTTAATTTCTTATAATTTAATTTATAGTTCTATAATTTTTATCAGTTCCCGATTTCATTGCTTCAGCATTTTTAGTCTCTGCTTCTGATTCAACTTTCTCCAATTATTGTTGTCGTTTTATGAATTACTATCACTAAAACGACGAGGTGTTTCGAGTTTATTGACAATTTAATTCATTTCTTGCAATTCAAGTATTACTTGTGTTAATATGATTGATTTTAATCTATCGATCTTCTCTTTTTAATTAATTTCGTTGTAGTAACTGTTTGTTCCTTTGTGTTTGGTTGAAGATGCAGCAAATGCAAAACGACGGCGTATCAGCTACCGGCTACGGCAGCCACAGCGTGGACAGTTCGAAATCACAAGATGACGAAAACGCCGATGCTTTTGCCTCTCTATACTCTTCCTTGGTCATGGCTCAACCAGAAACCACGCTCTTCACAATTCTTACAATGAACCAACAATAAACGACTCACTCTACTACTCGCGCCTCTTAATTCGTCAACAGCAGCAGCAACAACACCAGGACATGATCAATCACCACAACCTCTGCCTCACGCGCCTCCGCGAAGCGGCGAGAGAAGCCGAGGCCCTCCGCCAGGAGAACGCCTCGCTGAGATCCGTCAATCGCGAGCTCAACAAGCATATAAGCTTACTCATCAAATCCTCTGTTAACGAGCAATTGAGTTGTGGTAATAATGATGCAGCGACGTCGTTTGGAATGATCAATGCGATGCGTGGATTGAGTATTGGTGGTTGTGAAGAGGAGTTAAGTGTTGAGAGTCCTACAAGCGTGAAGGAGAACGTTGATGTGAAGAGGATTTCGCTTCCTAAGAGTATTTCTGTGCGGTCTAATGGATACTTGAAGATGGGCCCAGCTGCTCCTGCTCCTGCTAGTAAGACTCGCCCACGGACACCAGCGCCTCTCAAGCCAACGGTAAATTACTATCAAACCCTTTGTCTTCTGATGAGATAGGGACGTACAAAATGAGTGTTTGGCAAAAATTTAATTTTTAATGTAATTTTGATGGGCTGAATATTCTATTATTATTAATTTTTTTAAAATTAACTATTGGATAGCATCGAGTTTGGATATAGACAGTCCACTCCTGTTACCGCTCATGATTATGGGCTTTGTTGTTTTGTCTGACGGGCGTGTCAGAATGTATATCCGAACAGACAAAATCATAGATCATTATAGCAATAGTGACATATTATTTTATTTGTTCGACGTATATTCCGATACTCCCATCCAACAAAGCAGCCTTTCTCTTTTATTATTTTTCCAAATGATTGGTTGATATTGGTATAAGAGATGAGTAAAGTTTGTGGATGAAAATATATGTGAAGAGTACATGATCAATAGGTCCAAACAAGTTTCATTCTTTGCCCAGAGGTATTTATCAGTAGCTTATTCATATATATAGCACATGTTTATATCATGGTATTAGTATTAATAAACACTTGCAACATTATTATCTTACATTTATCATATAAGTGGAACATTGAGTTTAATCAATCATGAATGATGATAAATTTATGCAGCAAAAGGTGTATTGAAAGGAGGGAAGCAAGAGGATGAGCCACTTGAGCTGGAAGTGTACAACCAAGGGATGTTCAAGACTGAACTATGCAACAAATGGCAAGAGACCGGGGCATGCCCATATGGTGATCACTGTCAATTTGCTCATGGCATTGAGGAGCTCCGCGCAGTCATCCGCCACCCGCGCTATAAGACAGAGGTCTGCAGGATGGTTCTTGCCGGTGATGTCTGTCCCTATGGCCACCGTTGCCACTTCCGCCACGCGCTTACTGAGCAGGAGAGGTTTATGGGCCACCTTAACCCTATGTCTAGCAAGCTTAATTGACAGGTAAAGAATAATAATATCAGCTACTGAACTTGGTTTATAATGATTTTAATGGGTTGTTAATGCATACCGAGAGATTATGTTTATAAAACTCTTACTATGGACAGTATAAATATGGTGGAATTGGACACATATACATAATACAAGTAGATCTGGTATTATAAAGTTGGACAAAATTGGATTTGGATGAAGTTTTGTGGCCACTATAAAGGTGAGAGAGTTGAAGAGGTTTGTGGATGTGGTGCCTAATGCATCTTTACATTTGCATATGAGGAAAGCATTGCAACAGGCATCATCCAGCCACTCAAGACGGCTGCGGTGGTGTCCATATATAGTTCCCTCGTAGTCCTGGAGCCACTAAGCCTACGCTTCGTGCCTAGGGATGGCAGTGGGTAGGGTATGGTGAGGGTTTTTCCATTACCAAACCTGCACCCGCATATGTAAATAAATTACCAAACCGCATCATACCCATTGCGGGTTTTAATTTTCATTACCAAACCCGCACCGCATATAAAAATGAATTACCAAACCCGCATTGGTACCCAACGGATTTTTTTGCGGGTTTTTAAAATATTGAATTACTTTTTGTTCTTAATAATATAATTTTTTTAATTAAATAATTATTTTTAATTGCTAACTGTAGTTTCACATTTGTTTTTCATTTGACATATACAACATGCAATGTATGTATATACAGTACATAGATAACATAATGTATGAAAAACTCAGTATCATATGTTTTTTTTCATATAAACATAATTAAAACAAGTTCTTCTCTTCATAATTATAATGATCTAAATTAGCCAACTCAATCGACAATAAGCTAAAAGTAATCACCAACCTTTGGTCATATTTTTTATGCTAAGTGTAATGAAAGTGATGCTTACAATGCTCAAGTTGTGTAAGTGTAATGAATAAGCAGGAAAGCTACTTAAGTTGCAGCAAACACTAGCTTATTTTGCTTCTCTCTCGTTTCTGATTATGTGAATTTAATCCAAATTTTGCATTATAATTTTATTAACAAGTGTGATTAGAAAAAAAATAATAGTCATGCAAAAATCTTCAGTTAGGCAGGTTGCGGGCTGCGGCTGAGTGGGAGTGTGGAACTGTGGATTAGTGTTTTAGGTTTAAGTTTTGTTAGTTGTTTTTATATAAAGGTTTTTTTTATATTGTCCTAAAAATATTAATTAATAAAAAATAATATTGCGGGTATGCGGATACCCGCATTTTTTTTTAAATACCAAACCCGCACCGCACCCGCAGCGGGTTCTGCTTTAATTACCAAACCCGCACCGCACCCCACTAATATTTTACCAAATCCTACCCATTGCGGGCGGGTTTTTGAGGGTTTGCGGGTTTGTGAGTAAAATTGCCATCCATATTCGTGCCCACAAGTTCCAAAACAATATTTAATGTTTCTGAACCATTATTAATTATCATGATTTCTAATAATTTATGGTCCCTGAATCAATTAATATAATGTTAGCAACTGCTGCAAGATAAATTTGTGGGTGTAAATTAATTTAGTTGGTAGTTTTTTTGTATTACTCTAAAAAATTAAAATTTAATTTTCAATCCTTATCCTACTAAAACTACCTCAGTCATATCATGAGATTTTAAAAATTATTTGTTATTATCATATGTAAGCTCTTTCCTTTCCCCCTCTCAATAAACCCTAGCAATCTCAACTTTTTCTTCATCTTCATCATGCCGCCAACCACAACCCCCTCCCATCCCTTCAAACAACCTTAACCCTATTTTCAATACCCATGACTCTCTACACTCCCCACACTTTTATTATGGTTTATATTTTCTTGCTTTTATTTTATTTTTATGATTTCCACCATTGGGGTGGTTATTGTGTCCAACTAGTGTTCTATCTATGTTGGGATTTGTGTTTTTATATGGTTTTCTCTTTTTATGTAGATATATGGGGCGTTACAATAACAAACGGATAGTTTGTGGGACTTCACTTAGTAAATCAGAAAATGGAAAATTAATATTTTATAAATTTACGGAGTGTTGATTTGGTATGAATTTGTTTTATTGTTGTAATGGTATTACAATTTTCTTTGTGTACTATATAATTTCACTTATTGTCTTAAATTTTATATTCGCCAATTTTTATCGAGAGGAAGGAAATCAGGCTGAAACCGCTTTAGGGCCACAATAAATTTAGGTGTGAATTTGAGTTTTGATTGGATATGAGGAATACACAAAGTCCTGACTAACTTGAATCTTTTCTTAAGTATTATTGTCGAGTTATATGGTCGTATATTTACACTATAGTGATGTTTTACTTATGAATGAGTTTCATATTACAAAAAAAAAAAAAAAATGTCGTATTGTACTAAAAAAAATAGATTAAAGGTAAATAGACAAATTTTCTTTATCCTTTATTTATTTTTATCTTGCCTAATTCGGCAATAAAAATTTATATATTTTATTTGTTGTATATATTACACAGATCTGGTGGTTTTTTTTTTCGAAAGATAGTAAAATATTCATTAATAAAACACCGTAAGAATGTAAATATACGGTCATTTCGGCTCGATTACAAACTTAGGAGATCCTAAAACTCGAATCTAATTAGGACGAAACCTAACAACATAAAATTATATATCGTATATCCCCCAAAATTATTTGGATCATAAGTCGTATTCACATCGAAATCTACTGAAAGAGCTGGAGGATTTTATGGACTGTCTTGAATGTCACACCTCTGCTAGTATTGATGAATACATATTCCAGAATAATCATAGAAAATACGCACTATACATAACATAAACTTTTACAACAGACCATATATAATCTATTACAAGAAAAATAAATAAGTTTATGAGGAAGTTTCAAAACTCAGTCTTTATTTCCAAATATAAATCTATCATCTTCATCGCATAGATCTTTTATCGGCTTATGAAAAGATAACTTTATTCCTACAAAATAAAAATAAAAACCCAACACAAGGTTGGAAATCTACCCCATAAATGGATGGAGTAATATATCTATGAAGATATGGATAATAAAAAGATAAAGGGAAATGGAAAAAAAAAATTAAAAATGAGGAGAAAGAGATCGGAAATGGGGGGAAAGAGAATGGAAAAAGAAAAAAGAAAAAATAAAGAGATAGGAAAGAGGAAAAATGAGATCTGGAGGAAGGGATAAAGGAGGGCTGGGGGCTACCGTCGACCACATCAGTGGCTGTGGTCGGCAGCCAGTGAGTGTAGACGCTGGATTTCACATTCGGTCCATAATTGAGAATTTGTATGATACGGAACAAGCGATCCTGTAAAAAAAAGATAGAATGAGCGGATAGCTTCTACCCACCAGTGTGGTGGATGGACTCAATGGAATCAATCAGGGCTAAAACGGTGAAAATGGACAAAAGGGCAAAATTAAAATTTCAAGCGTCGCGACGCGCCGCGATTACTATGATGTCGACACTCGTCATCGCCACATCAGCACCTACGTCATCATTACGTCATCATGACGTCAGTATAATAATTCACTCTGTCGACACGCGTCATTCCTTGCATTCGTATGACGTCAGCGTCACGACTCGCAAGCCTTCATGTGTCGCGACGTCGAGCCAATAATTCTACCGACAGCCACGTGTCATCATCTCGTCAAAGTTGTGTACACGTTTCAAGGATCAATGGCGCGTCGCGACGAACAAGCTTCACGCGGAGCGACGCACAAGGACGAACTTTGCCTATAAATTGAAGCTGATTTCATTTTCCAAATTCATACTTTCCTTAAGGTTCTTAATAAAGATCTAATGATTGTATCTTGTATGTTTATTTTTTGTAATTTTAATTATGTATTTTTATTCTAGTAGTAATAGTAGTTTATTTACTTTTTATTTCTTTTATGTTTTGCAGTTAATTTCCGCTAGGGAGGGTGAAGATTTTATTATGATAATTTAGATTAATCTCCCTTAAATTATAATATATAAATTATCTTAAAACCTGACTTAATTTGATACCGCCTTTATGGTCAGTTGGACGTAGTTAAATTGATTTTAACCTGACTTAATGGGATACCGCCTTTATGGTCGGTTGGAATTAATTATAACATGACTAAATCAGGATACCGCCAATATGGTCGATTGGTAATATAATGCAAATTTATGTATTATAATAAGGGAGATTTCTAAATTAGAAATAGTAAAAGTGGATCCCCAAACCCCAGTATTTTATTTTTATTCTAGGGAAGTGATGAAGCACAATATTCACGTGTTTAATAATTGATTTAATTATATTATGTGTGATACTTTAGGCTTGTTTATTGAATCTTAAGTTTAATGCTTCTTATTAATTGGCCACTAATAAGATTGATTTGGTAAACTTAAAATGAACTTAACTAAGAGATTTTAGGTTTCAGCCTTAGATTCAATAGCTCACAATCTCACCTTAGGGTAGATGTCCCTTAGGTAGATTTCCTTACAGGATAGACATATACCTGTCGGGCGGGGGTAGCCATAATTGGAACTTAATCTTAATGAATTCAGGTAACTTTGTTAACATAGACATATAGTTAATTGGGTTATTTTGGGTATTTGCATCTGACCATCGACAGAGGCTTTTGCATATTTTCATGTTCCACGTTAACAAATTGATTTATTACACCTATATAAGAAAATCAATTCATCATTTGAATAATATTTTGTGGAATCACAACCTTAAATATTTATTTTCTTTATTATTAATTTCCTTTATTTATTCAGTAAATCCACATTCAACCAACCAATCAGCAATCATTCCCTTCTCACCCTAATTAGATACATGTAAATAAATAGAATCAATAATTAATAACAACAGTAGAAATTAAGTCCTTGTGGGATCGATATTTTTATACTACTTGAGCGATACGTGCGCTTGCATTACGTGTGTGTTTACCACTGATCAAGTTTTTAGCGCCGTTGTCGGAGACTTATTTTTCTTGCGTTATTAATTTTGAAGCTATCTATTTTACTTTTAATCTAATTTTCTTTATTTTTATCTGTAATTTTTATTTCTTTCTTTTATTTTTAGGTTGTTGAAAATGGAACATTATTGGGCGATGGAAGCATTATGAACTTTAAAAGGTGAAGATACACCCCAAAACAGTGAGCAGCGGTCCGGTTTTCTGAGACCTGTTGTCCAGCCCAACAACTATCCATGGATGTCGGAGCCATTCAACACAACTTTTGCTCAACCATTTTAGAACACAATGATCAGATGTGAGATATGTGATGGTAACCACCCTAGCGATCATTGCATGTACAATTACAATTCAGGGTGGCAGAACTATCAAAATTCTTCATGGTATGATGAACCAACATATTTCACTGAACCATATTCTTCATCTTATCCACCATCAACCTACGATCTTTATCAAGAACCAGAACCATCAGAGGAAGATCGGGTGATTGACATGCTCAAAGATTGGATCAAGAAACAAGACGAAAAGTAGGATGCAATGGTTGAAATGTTTCAGAGTCAAGCGACATCCATACAAAGAATAACATATCAAACGAGACAATTAATAGAAAACCAGAACAACACACCTCATGAAACATTCTCATATGAAAATGATGAAGCCATTCTCGATGACACCTTAACAGAGGAAGAGGCTGAGCAGTATCAAGAGTCAGAGGTATCAGTTCAAGAGCCTGAATAAAAAGAGCTTCAATTTGATCTGGATAATTCTTTGATCTGGATAATTCTTTGTTTGCTGATTACATCTCAGAGGAAGAACAAGTAGCAGAGCTCTCTGTACCATCCACACCAATAAATGAGGATCTTGGAGCATGCATTTCACAGAGGAAAGATGAAGAGCTGAACAATGAAATTCTGAAGTACATCTGTGAAGAAAATGTGGAGCAAGAAGCAGAACAAATAGATGAACAAATGTCTGACCATATTGAAGATTCATGACTTCAAGAGAAACATCATTGTATTGGGGAGTACAAATCAAAGACACTGCCCAGAAGCTTGACAGAATGGAACTCCCATTCAAAGTCAAGCACCATACGAGACCTCCTGATTTTCTTTCTTTCCTTTCAATGACCACTGGAGTGACAAAGTTTAAGAAGGTGGAACAAGCACTGAATGAGACAAAATTCTTTTTGTCACCTCATCGTTGGAAGAGACCCTTCAAAAACAACACACATAGGATTGTCCTCAATCGGACATCCAAAACCACGCTGAAACCTCATTGACGGATGGACTTCAGTCACGTCTGGCTGAAGACGAACAACCCAAGCAAAATTTTTATTTTTATTTTCATTTAATTTTTTTATTTTTTATATTTTATGTATACATGTTGTAGCAATTTTAATTTTGTATGTTATTTTTACAGGGAAAAATATAGACGGGGCACTTAAAACAAAGCAAACCAGTGAAAACGGGGTTATCACATAATAAAATTTGACAAAATCGCGAAGATAAAAAAATTCAATTCATCAGAGATGGCAGAGTAAGGAATCAACTCTTGAAACGCATCTTAATGGATATGTTTGAAGGATTCATATTTTGCCAAAAAAATATGTCGCGACACATAAAACCCCTTGTGTTGCGACGCACTAACTTAACACGTGAGCACCCAATTTTTAGGGCGTCGCGTCGTGATGTAGAAACACTACGCGTCGCAACGCGAACGCGATTTCTGATCTAAAAACAGCAGCCCATGCATCAGCTTTCACAAACACTTCTCGGCTTCTTCATCTTCTTCTTCAACTTTCTTCATCTCCATTCTCAATTTTTGTCCTTTTTCCTCTCAAACCTTCTCACTTTTCCTCATCTTCTCTCATTTTCTATCAATTTTCCCTCATTATCTTTTAACTTCTTCACTTTCTCTCTCAACCAAACACTCAAATCAACTACTAAATCTCACCAAATCACTTCCCCAACACACCCATCCTCCATTTGCGCGTGAACCACTCAGATTTGGATATTCAAACTCGCGATTTGGATACCTTTTTTTTTCCTTTAATCTTCAATTTTTTTATGTGTTTTGCGAAAACAAAACAGTGAGTTTTTTTTTTCTGAATTGTGGGTGTGTTTTGTGGAAAATTGCTATTAGTAAATTAGTAGAATTTAGAGGCGAATTTTTGACGATTGTGGAATAAATTGTGAAGTGTTAATGTTAGGTTGAAATTTTGGGAAATCTTGAAAATTTGGGGGAAATTCTGCCGAAATTTTAAAAATTAAAATTGCCTCTAAGAGAACGAGAACCTCAGCGGCTGCCGGATCAAGTTACGATGCAACAAAATTTATATCGGCAGCTGTTGAATGACGATATGAAAATATGATGGGACAAAAAGTCCTGATTATGGAGAGGGGTTTTGAGATTAACCCCTGACAGTTTCCCCAAATTGATAGAATTATCACAACCAGACACTGGCATAAGCTTTGCCAACAGCCTAACCCAGCCTTTGTACCAGTTGTCCGTGAGTTCTAAGCCAATGCTTACGAGCATCAGGCGTACCAGGTTTAGTGAGAGGTCAACATGTGACGTTTGATAAATCCACTATTAATTGGTATTATGGTTGCCCAATATGAGAATAGATGAATATTCGGCAGCCAATGAGGATTTAGATATGAATTATCTCACACAAACACTTTGCATCCCCAATGTTGTATGGGATATGAGTAGCAGCGGGGAATATTTGAAGATGAGTTCTCGATATCTTAAGTCTGATGCCAGGGTTTGGTTTCATTTGACCCGAACATTGCTGCCAGACACCCATATTACCAATATCACAAAAGAACGAATGATCATGTTATACTATCTGCTGGAGGGATATACCATTGATGTTGGTGGGCTGATATCAACCAATATAGCTTGGGCAACACGTTCTACATAAACTAACCTGTTGTATTGCATCTTAATTACAAACCTATGCATGCTGACTAGGGTGCCCATGGACCTTAGGGAAGAATCGATGCAGCCCACCACTATATTGACCACTTATATAATCCAACAACTTCGAGCATAGAGGCCTGCACATGTTGGGTCTTCCTCATCAGCACCTGTACAGCCACAGCAACAACCTCAATCATCGCAATGATCATCGCGATCTCGCTCCATATCACAATGAGTAGATCAGTTGGAATCTTGGGTCGACTACATCGCTCAACTGCTTCAGTGAATGGAACATCATCAATGATTGAGTGATGATCATATTCAGACTTATCTAGTGGACAGCAGCAAGGACGACGAGGAGGCTGAGGAATGAAAAATCATGGTAACAGTGTTCTTTTATCTTTCTTTTATTTTCTAACGCATTGGGGACAATGCTAGGTTTAGGTTTGGGGGTGAGGTTGTTTATGTTTTTTTGTGTTCTCTGTTAATTTTTCTTTCCTGCTAGTTTTTATTCACAGCATGTCGTTTGTCTTGCATGTTTTTGAATGTTTTAATTTTTGCATGCTTTTTAAAAAAAATTAAAAAATGATAATAATAATAATAATAATAGAGTCTTATGATGAGATTGTTTGTCTTAGTACAAAGTTCTAGAAAAAGATAAATTATAATTTCACTTCTATCATATACTTTGAACCTAATATCTAGGTCAAACTCATATGCACCTAAGAAATAGTCTTGTAGCATTTAGATAATGAGGAATTGACAAAGTGACTAGTTGAAATAATCGGTGGTTGATGAATGATCGTTTGCATGAATATCTGTTTCTTTATGCATTTATTTATGATATGAGGAATGATGAAAAAAATTGTGTATATTAATAAAAAATTTCTACTTAGTAACCGGACATCTTGCCTCAGTAAGCAGATATTGTTCGCGTCAAACGGTAGAACCTTTAAACATCTGAGATCCGAGTAATTAAGTCTGCATGGGTGTCTTAACACCTAGTGCTCTAAAGCCAGCTGGTTTGGGAGTCACTGGACTAAACCTCGCTATATGGATTAAAGATGTTATAAAAAAATCACATACCTCACTTTACGCATATTGTAGTAGATAGAACAATTTTAGTTAGTCAGGTTGGTTTGACCCATTAACTACTGAGAATTGAGACAAACTCACCTAGTTAATAACTTAAAATCGAAGCTATTTGCAGAGCTATTCACACACACTCTCAGAGTCTGATTTAGATACTTTGTTCAAAGGAAAGGATTTTAGTTGTAGTGTGTATTTTGAAGGTTCCTTTAACTTTGATGCTAGACATTCTCTGAGGACATTGTATATATAGCTATTATTTTCTTTTATTTTTTTCATTTATTTCTTTTGTCTTTTTTTTTGTGTACATTTCATTGACGTTTATGGGTATCGTCGCTGTAAGCCCTCATGAGACTACTGTTGGGATTTATGTCCTAGATCTTCATGTATTGTAAACGAAATTGATTATTGTAATAATAATAAATGTATTATTCATTTTATCAAAGTTGTTTGATTTATATCGCATATTGTCTAATTGTCTTGTTTACCTTGATTACTATTGTACCTTCAGACTTAGTGTATTTTTGATGCACAAGAGGGTTTATGTCTGAAGTTAGTAATCTAAATAATCTGTATAGAGCAAACAAAGAGGGTACATTTTTTATGGTTGATTTATAGTTACGGTTCATTCTATACTTGTATGACGACCTTGATCCGGGATCGTTCATGTAGTGACATGGGAATGGAGGCACCTTGTATGATGAGATCATATAGGACTAGATTCAGATAAATACGAATTTCTTTTAATATTCGTTAACCAAAAAAATTGATTTTATCTGATAGATGGTCATATATGGATTCGATCTTAATCCTGAGTGTACTACGAACTCCTGCATGACATACTATGTCCTTTGATTTACTATGGTGAGGTTGGTGTTACATTCCCGGCCAATAACTATGTATTTTAGGGATATAGTTTGCTGTGTAGCTGGGAACGTTTTACATATATATGGAATTCACTCCTTCTTATGAGAAGCATAAAAATATCTTTTTTAAGAGTTGATTCGGGACTTGAACAATTTGAGCGCTCAACTTTTCTATTGCGAATAGAAAGTTTTATATTCATAATTGTTATGAATTAATTTTTCATTATAGAATCAATGGTGTTTAAGAGAGAAAATATTTAGAGGGGTTTAATGGACTTTTGACTCAGCTCTATTTATGAGATATTCATGAAGGGCTATATCCATATGTAATGACTATATCGATGGACACCGAAGATCTTCAGTTTAATTTTATCCATCTACGGTAACAGGAGTTCAACTTCGAGTTTTTAGTGGAATAACATGGAGTTAATAATTCGTAATATTTGATTAAATAGTTTAATTAATATTTCGAAATTATTGGAGCTCGGAACCGTAGGTCCATTTGGTCTTCATGCTAGCTCAATTAACTGTAGCAGACCTAATATAATTAGATTGTCTAATCATATGCTCACTTTATAATTATATATTATTAATGAGATTAATAATATTTATTATCACAAATGAAAACTATGTTAAATTAGTTTAACTTAATATTTTCTAGAATTCCTTGATTATGAGATAATCAAGTCTTGATTATGAGATAATCAAGTTAGTAATAATTATGAGATAATTACTACAACATAATTGAAGGTAAATAAATCTTTATTTAGATATTGATTTTTATTTACCATTGGAGACAAAGTCATATGTCATCCATGCAATTATGTCTATTAGGTGGCATGTATACACCTAATATATTTTCATTAGCTAATGCATTTTATGCTTTGGCATGGCCTCCACATTTTATGTGTTTGCCATTAAAAGAAAGCATTAGATGCTTAATGACAAAGTCCTTGTCTTTAACTTATCTTTTCTTATCCTTTGGTATGGCATTCACATTTTTGTGTTGGCCATTACAAGAAAGCATTAGATGTTTAATGACAAGGTTAGTTGGTTTGTGTAAGAGAATATAATCTCTACCATTTCTCTCACTTCCTTAGGTTAACATTTTGCAAACATTCACACAAATATTGTGAGAAAGATTTGAGAGAAAATAGAGAGAGTTCAAACATTCACAAGTGTTGTGAGAGTGTTTGAAATTCCTAAAGCCAAACATCAATTGTGACATCTTGATTCTCTAAATCGTTTAGAGTTTAATCTTTGTGAGTGAAGCCCACACTTCAGTTTGTTGGTTTCGAGTCATAGTTCGGAAGATCGAGTGGTTGATCCAAGTATTGGACAATAAATGATTGATTTCGGCTACTATAACAAAGGAAGAAGTCAAAGAAAATTTTAAAGATCCATACCGGAGCCGGTGCCACCACAAGCAACTTCTGCCAAGCTAAGGAAAGTCGTTTCCTACAACTACAACTCGTCCACTGGGGACACCTAGGGGTTTAAAGGCTTGTTGCATACGCTAAATGCAATCATGATCCCTACGAAAGTGGCTTAGTTTAATTTAGTTTTAGTTGTTTATTTTATTTTATTTTGTTTGTTTTGCTCGAAGACTAGCAAAATGTTAGGTTTTGGGGTGTGATGAGCAAAAAAATTATCATTATTTACCGTCTCTTTGACCTACCATTTTATTTAGTTTCTCGGATTTTATGAATGTTTTGATGTGTTTTGTGCTATTTTGCAGATAAATAAAGTTTTGGGACTCAATGGAATCAAATTAGGGCTAAAACGATGAAAAATGGACAAAAGGACAAAATTGGAATTTCACACGTCACGACGTGCAAGTTCTCTGTGTCGTGACGTGCCATGATTACTATGCTGCCGGTACTCATCATCGCCACATCAGCACATGCGTCATCATTACGTCATCATGAAGTCAGCATAATAATTCACTTTGCCGACACGTGTCATTTCTTACATCAGCATGACGTCAGCGTCGCGACGCGCAAGCCTTCACATGTCATGACGTCGAGCCAATAATTATGCCGACAGCCACGTGTCATTATCTCGTCAAAGTCACATACACATGTCAAGGATCAACGGCACGTCGCGACGCGCAAGCTTCACGCGTCGCGACGCGAAAGGACGAACTTTGCCTATAAATTGAAGCTGATTTCATTTTCCAAATTCATACTTTCCTTAAGGTTCTTAATAAGGATCTAAGGACTGTATCTTGTGTGTTTAATTTTTGTAATTTTAATTATGTATTCTTATTTCTAGTAGTAAAAGTAGTTTATTTACTTTATATTTCTTTTATGTTTTGTAGTTAATTTCCATTGGGGGAAGGGTGAAGCATTTATTATGATAATTTAGATTAATCTCCCTTAAATAAAAATATATAAATTATCTTAAAACCTGACTTAATTGGATACTGCCTTTATGGTCGGTTGGACTTAATTAAATTGATTTTAACCTGACTTAATGAGATACCGCCTTTATGGTCAGTTTGAATTAATTATAACATGACTAAATCAGGATACGACCTATATGATCGATTGGTAATATAATGCAAAATTATATATTATAATAAGTGAGATTTCTAAATTAGAAATAGTAAATCCCATAACCCCAGTATTTTATTTTTATTCTAGGGAAGTGATGAAGCACAATATTCACACGTTTCATAATTGATTTAATTATATTATGTGTGATACTTTAGGCTTGCTTATTGAATCTTAAGGTTAATGCTTCTTATTAATTGGCCACTAATAAGATTGATGAGGTAAACTTAAAATGAACTTGACGAAGGGATTTTAGGTTTCAGCCTTAGATTCAATAGCTCACGATCTCACCTTAGGGTAGATGTCCCTTAGGTAGATTTTATTACAGGATAGACATATACCTGTCGGGCGGGGGTAGCCATAATTGGAACTTAATCTTAATGAATTCAGGTAACTTTGTTAACATAGACATATTGTTAATTGTGTTATTTTGGGTATTTGCATCTGACCATCGACAGAGGCTTTTGCATATCTTCGTGTTCTGCGTTAACAAACTGATTTATTACACATATATAAGAAAATCAATTCATCATTTGAATAATATTTTGTGGAATCACAACCTTAAATGTTTATTTTCTTTATTATTAATTTCCTTTATTTATTCAACAAATCTACATTCAACCAACCAATCATCAATCATTCTCTTCTCACCCTAATTAGATACATGTAAATAAATAGAATCAATTATTAATAACAATAGTCGAAATTAAGTTCTCGTGGGATCGATATTTTTATACTACTTGAGCGATACGTGCCCTTGCGTTACATGTGTGTTTACCACCGATCACCTGGTGTTAAATATATATATATATATATATATTATATATATATATATATATATATATTTAACCAGATATGTCCATATTTTGGCCATTTTTTTAAATCAAACTAATTGTTAATTAACTTTAGGACTAAGTGTCTATTAGGTATGATTTTTAATAAAGTAAAAAAAAATATAAAAAAATCCCAAAAGCTAATTTTTTTTTTTTAAAAAAAAAATTGATAGTATTTGGTTGCATTTAGAGTTGAGCTTTTGAGGATTAAAAGTATTATATGGAGCAAGAGTTTAAATTTTAGATTTTTAAGAATAAAGGTTTGAAAGTTTTTTTAAAAAGTTAAATTGTCTAAAATATTCTTACTTATTTCATAATACAACTTAAAAAAATTTATCCATTAAATCAAATTTTATATTTTTTTATTAAAAATTCGCACTGACAACCAAACATAGCCTAAATCTAAGGAAGGTATACGTGACCATAGACCTTAAGGTAGTGTTTGTTTTGTCATCCGAAATCTAAATGGGTCTGAATCTACCTGAAATCTAAAAAGGTCGGAATGAAAATATCTGATTGATATGTTTGTATTGTTTTATCAATGTCTGAATATAACTGATATTTTATTTGTTTCAAGAATTAAAAAAGCCTGAAATATGGTAATTTGGCATTTATATCCTTGTAAGTATTATGTACGCTTATTAAAAACTTTAAATATATGAAAAATACAATTAAAATCAAACATAATATAAGGTAATCATTGATTTTAAATAACATATTAAGAATATTACTCCAAATGCAAAAGTTAAAAAAATTATTATAATAATTAAAATATTTAAAATATAAACAAGTCATTTGTTGTCACATCCCAGTTTAGCCATGACATGACTAGTAAGAGACGGTGCTACTGTTAGACAATTATAACCCATAGCGTCACGATTTATAAAAGACATTGTGGTTTTTGTACAAATTAATTATATAGCAATGGAAATTGAATTTTATCATTTTGTAATTTGATTACTTAAATATATAAATGATAAAAGTCCATATGATTAGTTCCGGATTATAAGATATGAGATAGTATCAATCCATAAAGGTTTAATCATTAAATATCCCTAGTCGTAGTATTATCGAGACTGGACATCGGTAATGCGAAATAGACTAGTATTGCACTTGTGCGTGTTATGGAAGCGTAACAACATAGTTCTCATATATTTAAGTATTGGATACTTATGCAAGTGTGATAGAAGGTTGTGTTTACCGATGGTACGGAGATAGCTTCGCTCTGGATAGACCCCGCGGAATCCCATTGGTAGTATAACTATGTGTCTATGGGAGTCCGCATCAGGGTAGGTGTATTTGGTCTTAACCCGAGACTTGCATCGCTAGTATTTGCGAAAATCAATACGCTTTGGTTTTGGTCGTCCGGGACTTTAACATGTTATGTGTATGCCTCTTCTGGGTTTATTGAGAATCGTAGTGTATTGGGTGTGATGCCAAGAAGGAAGTATCACTTCAGTCATATGAAGATGATGATCACGCAGGGATACAGAACTGGTACTCTAAATTGGTTGCAACCATCGGGATAATATGACAATATCATGATTATCCGATTAAAGAGACTAGTTACTTGTAATCCGATATATGCTTCGTACGGGGTAGACACTATTCCAGTCCTAGGCCTTGCATGTGACATCCGATATTGGATCGTAATACGCAATACTACGTATACTATGCCTGATACATATTATATATTCCATTAAGAATATTTCTGGAGAATTGGGTAGGCACGGTGCTTTACTAGAAGCCAATCATGTCTTGTAAATCGGTAAAAATGTAGTATAAGGTACGTACGTGTTCAGATAGTCCGACGAACGGATTTACTGCCAATATATCCAGGGATCTCTTGGGTCGCTTCCCGAAGATTCACCTATGACGTATGATTCGAGCATAATTAATCTGGGATTAATTACGGAGAGATTTTTTCTGGGATAAAATACTATTTGGAGAGAGAGAATGATTAATTTGGAATTAATCGATAAAATAATATATTCGATATATTATACGAAATTAGATTTCGATGCGAAATTGAAATTAGATTTCGATGCGAAATTAAAATTAGATTTTAATTCGGGCAAACGAATTAATTTAGAATTAATTCGCTAGCGATGTGAATAGTAATTTTACTAGGCATAATTATTTAATTAAATTTGATTTAATTACGTCGCAACGGAAAATTTGTTAATTCGGAATTAGCGAACCCGAGCCCGGTATGTGTCGCAAGCCCACTCGGATTTTGAATTTAGTGGGGCCCACATGTCACATCACTAGTCACATCACTTGTCACTTTAAAGTGATGGGTTTTGGTGAAGTTGGTGATAACTTGTATGACACACCAAGTTGTGTAAGAGATGTGATTGACTTATACCAAATATTTGGTATATCTAATTTAGATTTTTGAAATCAAAATTAACAAGTCAACACGCACACATCACTCTCTCATTCACGCCACTTTGAAGAAAATTTACTCTCCAAATTTCTTCCATTGCCGTGAGCTAAAGGAGGAAGAAGAAGAAGATTTGTTACAAATCATCTAAGGCTAGCACCAACAAGGAATCAAACAAAGGTGATAGGAAAACCAATCTAAGAGCTTGGAATCCTCTCAAAGCTTTGATCTTGTTCATCTACTTCCAAAGAGGGACCATGGCCGAATCTTGGAGGGCTTCTCAACAAGAAATTTTTGTTATCAACACTTCCATAATCCGTTCATTGTAAGTATGATTCTGCTATACTTCTTTATGTATTCACATGTTTTATGCTTAAATATGATCTTGGGAATGCCTTAGAAACCAACAGCTACTATCTCCCTAAGCTCGAGATGTGAACATGTGTGACGTGTTATGAATTGTAACTAAACTGTCTAATCCGAATGCATGCATGACTGTTATGTAATATACATGAATTACATGAAAACACACTTTATACATCATGCAATATACATGCATTTATAACTCGACCTCGTTGGTGCAGACACTGCATCTGTTACGCATAGCCCTATGATGAGTCTCTTATAGGGATACCCTATAAAAATTAGGAAACTATCTGAATCTAGCTGAAATCTAAATAGGTCGGAATGAAAATATTTGAATGATATGTTTGTTTTGTTTTTCAATGTCTGAATATAACTGATATTTTATTTGTTTCAAAAATTAAAAAAGCCTGAAATATGGTAATTTGGCATTTATATCCTTGTAAGTATTATGTACGCTTATTAAAAAATTTAAATATATGAAAAATACGATTAAAATCAAACATAATATAATGTAATCATTGATTTTAAATAACATATTAAGCATATTACTACAAATGCAAAAGTTAAAAAATTATTATAATAATTAAAATATTTAAAATATAAACAAGTCAATTGCTATCACATCCCATTTTACCCAGGACATGACCAGTAGGAGACGACGCTACCATCTCCCTAAGCTCGAGATGTGAACATGCGTGATGTGTCATGATTTGTAACTAAACTGTCTAATCTTAATGCATGCATGATTGCTGTGTAATATACATGAATTACATGAAAACACACTTTATACATCATGCAATATACATGTATACATAACTCGACCTCGTTGGTGCAGACACTGCATTTGTTATGCATAACCTGATGATGAGTCTCTTATGGGGATACCCTCTAAAAATTAGGAAACTACGATAGCGAATGCTATGAAGGAAAGTAATTGCAAGGAACATAGCCAAAAGCCGGCCGGACATCACCTATGTCCGGCATATATTATCCCTAACCATAAAAATCAGTCGGATATACCTTGAAAATCCTAAGTCTGGTCAGATATGACACAACTATCCTTGAACAGGCAGATTGTCAGTCACTGATAATACGAGATTTGATTATGACCGGTCGAACATATAATTCAAATTACATATCCGGTTGGACATGTGTTAATTAGTCAACCCACATATAAAATTTAAATAGCTGATATCACGGACTTAATTAAGTCCGGCCGGATATACTTCCCAAACCCTAAATCCGTCCTGACATGGTTCGAGTTGTTGGACAATTATGACCCATAGCGTCACTATTTGTAAAATACATTGTGGTTTTTGTACAAATTAACTATGTGACAATGAAATTGCATTTTATCATTTTATAATTTGATTACTTAAATATATAAATGATAAAAGTCCTTATGATTAGTTCCAGATTATTAGATATGAGAAAATATCAATCCATAAAGGTTTAATCATTAAATATCCATAGTCGTAGTATTATCGAGACTCGACGTCGATAATGTAGAATAGACTAGTATTGCACTTGTGCGTGTTATGGAAGCGTAACGACATAGTTCTCATATATTTAAGTATTGGATACTTATGCAAATGTGATAGGAGGTTGTGTTTACCGATGGTACGGAGATAGCTTCGCTCTGGATAGACCCCGCGGAATCCCATTGGTAGTATGACTATGTGTCTAAGGGAGTCCGCATCAGGGTAGGTGTATTTGGTCTTAACCCGAGACTTGCATCGCTAGTACTTGCGACAATCAATACGCTTTGGTTTTGGTCGTCCAGGACTTTAACAGGTTCTGTGTATGTCTCTTCTAGGTTTATTGAGAATCGTAGTGTATTGGGTGTGATATCAAGATGGAAGTATCACTTCAGTCATATGGAGATGATGATCACGTAATGATACAGAACCAGTACTCTAATTGGTTGCAACCATCGGGGTAATATGACAAGATCATGATTATCCGATTAAATAGACTAGTTGCTTGTGATCTAATATATGCTTTGTACAGGGCAGACACTATTCCAGCCCCAAGCCTTGCATGTGACATCCGATACTGGATCACAATACTCAATACTACGTATACTATGGCTGACATAGATTATATATTCCTTTAAGAATATTTCTGTAGAATTGGGTAGGCACGGTGCTTTGCTAGAAGCCAACCATGTCTCGTAAATCGGTAAAAACGTAGTACTAGGTATGTACATGTTCGGATAGTCCGACGACCGGATTTACTGCCAACATATCCAGGGATCTCATGGGTCGCTTCTCGAAGATTCACCGATGACGTATGATTCGAACATAATTAATCTAGGATTAATAACAGAGAGATTTTATCTGAGATAAAATATTATTTGAAGAGAGAGAACAATTAATTTGGAATTAATCGATAAAATAATATATTTGATATATTAAATGAAATTAGATTTCATAACAGAATTAAAATAGGATTTTAATTCGGGCAAACAAATTAATTTAGAATTAATTCGCGAGTGACGTGAATAGTAATTTTCCTAAGCATAATTATTTAATTAAATTTGATTTAATTACGTCGCAATGGAAAATTAGTTAATTTGGAATTAACGAACCCGAGCCCGGAATGTGTTTGCGGGCCCACTCGGATTTTGAATTTACTGGGGCTCACATGTCACATCACAAGTTACATCACTTGTCACTCACATCACTTTTTGGTGATGGAAGTAAGTAATGAGTTGATGGTTGCTTGTAAGACACATTTTGTCTTAATGATGAAAACGTTGAAAGACATTTGCCATTTTTTTAATATTTGGTATATGTTTTGTTTTTTGGAAACACCAACACACTTTTTTCACATTTAAAAAACAAAATTGAAAAACTCTCTCTCCCAAAAAGCTCCATTGTCGTGAGCTTCATCAAGAACAAGGGAAATTTTGTTTCAAAATTTTCAAGTGCTAACACATCAAAGGAATCATATAAGATGATAGGGAAACCTTTCCCATTGAGCTTGGAATCAACATTAAAGCTTGGAGCTTGGATTTCAAATTCAAAGAAGAGCTTGGAGACTTCTCAAAGGCAAATATTTTTGTGTTCGACATCTCCAAAATCCGTTCAAAGTGAGTATTATTTCCGCTTTTCTCCTTTTAGTATTCACATGATTTCTTGCTTAAATTGATCTTGGGACACTTTAGAAACCCAACAATGGTATCATGGAGCCTATTTGATCATGAAATTTGATTAGGGTTTATATACTAAAATTTGGGTATTTTTGATTTGAGCATGTTTTAATCAAATTGTTTGTTTGAGTATGCTTGAATGTTGATAACTTAGAGTTATGCATGATCAATTTGAAGAAAAAATTAATTAGATTAATTTTCCAAAATATTCTTGGCTTGGCCGAATACAATATATGCCCTAAAGTCATGGTATTTTTTACTTTTTTATCATTGGATGAGTTTAAAGACATTGATATATTGATTTGAGATTCAATCGAATTGAAATCGGAATCGGATATAAAATTCCTACAAATGTCATGACCATGTAAGCATGGAAATGAGATGATTTTGTAACAATAATGTTGGACATGTATTAATGATGAATATGCATGAATAATTAATTAAATTGATGTTTTGGAAATGTTAATTTAGATAATTAATTAGTGCAATACACTTTAATTAATTAAATTTGGAAATTTGGAAAATTAGAATTTAATTAATTGGGATTAATTTAGAATTGGGCTTATAATGTTGTATTTGGGCCTAATGAACTTGGTTGGGCCAAGTTGTTTTAGGACCATTGGATTGTATCCAAATTGGGCCTAAACCATTCCATTAAGTCCAAATATAACAAATGGGCCTTTTATGTTTAATTGGGCCGAAATTGGTTTCTTGGCAAATAGGGTGATTCCTTAATTAGGCTTTTGTATTTGGGTTTGACCCATATTGACCAAATTTCATGCCTTAAGAAATTTATTGAAAGCCCATTGGACTTTAATTAAATGACATTGGATGTTAATTGGGCTTTGAGACATATTTAGATTAGATTTGAAATCTAAGTCGTAAAGGCGCATTTAAAAGTTTAATTATTTAATTTGAAATTAAATATAGAATTAGTATTGAATACGAATTAAATTAAATTTAAATTGTAGTTTGATATAATTCAAGAATTCGTACTTCGAGTACTAATTCTTAAACGAGTTGGACTCGCGCAAATCAAATCGTTGTTTGAACATTGGATGATCACTTTATTCAAAGCTTAATTAATTGGATTAGATTGGTTAAATAACATGTTTTGTGTGAATACATGGATGTGTTGAATGAATAATGTATATCGGATGGATATTAGAAGGGAAATGGCAATTTTGGAAATGGTTGTAAATTTAGAATTTATTAAATTGGACCTGCGTGTCCGGCCTTATCTCTCGATTCTTTGTAATTCTCTTCTCACATAATTCCCCTCAATGTTAATGAGGTTTCTTTAATTGTATTATGTAATTGGGTAGATGTTAGAATAGTGTTAGCCGGGGAGAGGAAATGGAGTGATTTGTTCTAGGAACAATATGTGAGATATCCATCCACATATCATTATTAATTTATTTCGCGCCTTATTATGCTTTTAGAATGCATGCTTAAGGGTGTATGATGAGACCTAATCAAAGATAATAAATTGGTTGCCAATTTACGCCAAAAACCATCAACAAATATTAAGCGTTTTCCTTCCATTGAGTGATTCTTACTCAAAATCCAAGATTGGCACTGGTTTGTTGGCCAAAGTCAAGACCTTTATCCATCGCGGGTGTGTTTGAATCATGAAGGCTTTGTTCCATATCGTATGTCTTGTCCAAGTTGTGATTTTTTGGCCAAAGTCAAGATCACTTCTTGTCCATCCATATCGATTACGAAGCTTTCCAAAGTCAATGAGTTCTGCTTAACTGGAATCATTAAGCTTGTGTTGCCAAAGCCAATGCTTAGTTGATTCATAGGAAAAAGGTTAGGAAAATATATTGGATATATTGGCATATATATTGTATTGATATCTTTCAGACTAGGAGGTCCACCTACCGGATCTAGGAATTGGATGAGATTCAATTGATCTTAGAGATCTACCTAGTTAAATATTATAGAGCTTGTTGGCCAAAGTCAAGGTTGTGTGTTATTTAACGGGATCCTAGCCCACTATGAAACTAGGTTTCCCGAGTACTCAACAGAGGGTTAGAGACTCGCCGAAAAATAGTGGGAGGCCAGTATTAAATTTTCAATTTCGTTCAAATACTTGGCTTTACGCGCTTTCAAAATATTTCGTCAATTATATTTATTAGTTGGACTAATATTTTATTATTTTTCTTATAACAGTTAGACTATACCCATACATCTTTAATTGAATAGTTTGACGATTGCAATTAAGATGACAGGAAAGTTAAGCATTAGAGAGATTATCATGGGCGACAATGTCTTTAATGGCACAAACTTTCAAGATTGAGACATGAATCTCAGGATTGTCCTAGGATCCGAGAAGTTGCTCTACACTATAGAGAGACCTCTTGGGCCTAAGCCCCGACCTGATCAGTTGCTTGAGCTAGAGCTTTGGAAGACCCATAGCGATGATAACTCGACTGCTTAATCGGTAATGTTTGCTGCTATGACTTCGCAATTCCGTCGTCAGAACAAGAGATTGGATCCCTATGAGATGATGGCGAAGTTGCATGATCTTCACCGATCTAATCTTAGATTGTAAAGATATGAGTTGCAAAAGAAGCTCTTCCGTGCTCACATGTGAGAGGGTACGTCTGTTGAGCACCATGTGTCACAGATGATTGATGACATTGAGCAGTGGGACAAATGGGTATTATCTTCGAGGCTGAGACTTTAATAGATTTGATCTTACAGTCTCTCCCCGACACTTGGAGTGGGTTCATCATGAACTACAATATGATGAACCAAGAACAAACTCTTGGAGAATTGATGTCCACACTGCGCGAAGCAGAAAAATAACTTCAAAAGAGCAAGAAGCGTGAGGCGTACTTCGCTTCAACATCTCAGACTCCAAGGGCTTGGCCCAAAGCGACTGGAGGTGTAAAGAATAAGAAGAATAAGAAGAAAGGCAATGCCAAATCATCAAAACCTTCTGGGACGGGTAAGGAAAATCCCAAGATGTATATCTGCAATGCAGAAAGCGGGGTCACTGGAAGCGTGACTGCCGCGAGTACAAGGTACACATGATGGAAATCAAAGCGGGCAAGGCACTGGCTTCAGGTATGTTTGTTATAGAAATAAACATGTCTACTACTAGTTTTAAAAATTGGATTTTTGATTCTGGTTGTGGTACTCATATATGTACTGATGTGCAGGATCTGCAGATTAGCAGGAGACTGGCCTCATGAGAGATTGACCTCCGCGTTGGAAATGGGACACGAGTCACCATTTTGGTCGTTGGCACTTTTATTTTGGAACTGCCATCGGGGCATGTACTTAAACTTATAGACTGTTATTATGTACCTAGTTTGACTAGGAATATTATTTCTGTATCTATGTTAGCCCAATGTGGGTATACTTTTGTATTTAGAAACACTGGGTGTTTTATGTATAAAAATTATATGGAAATTTGCACTGCTGATATAAATAATGGTATTTATATTTTGAATATAAATCAATCTCAAACATATAATGTAACAATAAAAGGCTTAAAGTAAGTAACAAATATGAAACTTACATGTGGCATTGTCGTCTGGGACAATAAACAAGACACATATATCCACACTTTCGAATAGTGGGTACTTGGACGGATTTGATCCAAATTCATATGACGTTTATGAATCTTGTTTATTAGGTAAGATGCCTAAATCACCTTTTAGCGGTAAAGGTGCACGTGCCACCGAACTGTTAGCCCTCGTTCATAGTGAAGTATGTGTGCCCATGTCTAGCTAGGCTAGAGGTGGATATGAATACTTCGTAATCTTTACGGATGATGCATTGTGTTATGGTTATGTGTTTCTTATGAGACACAAGTCAGAAACTTTTGAAAAAATCAAAGAGTTTCGACACGAAGTAGAAAAACAGACCGGGAAAAGTATTAAGACATTACGGTCGGACCGTGGTGGCGAATACTTAAGCAATGAGTTTCTTGATTACTTGAAAGAATATGGTATTCTTTCACAGTGGAATACACCTGGAACATCGTAATTAAACGGTGTGTCCGAACGGAGAAACCGAACTTTGTTAGACATGGTAAGGTCTATGATAAGTCGTACAGAGCTACCTATTTCCTTATGGGGATATGCATTGAACAGTGTAATACTTATTTTGAATAAGGTTCCGTCAAAGTTGAATATGGTATTCTTTCACAGTGGAATACACCTGGAACACCGTAATTAAACGGTGTGTCCGAACGGAGAAATCAAACTTTGTTAGACATGGTAAGGTCTATGATGAGTCATACAGAGCTACCTATTTCCTTATTGGGATATGCATTGAACAGTGTAATACTTATTTTGAATAAGGTTCCGTCAAAGTCTGTTCAACAGACTCCGTATGAAATATGGACAGGAAATAAACCGGGTTTCTCATTCCTGAAGATTTGTGGTTGCTGGCATATGTCAAACGTTTGGAAGGTACCAAATTAGAACCCAAATCGGATAAATGCCTATTTGTAGGATATCCTAAGGAAACCAAATGATATTACTTCTATCACCCACAAGAGAACAAAGTATTTGTTGCTCTACATGCGGTTTTCCTTGAGAAGGAATTCCTAAATGCAGTGATAAGTGGGAGGAAAGTAGAACTCGATGAAAATCAGAGTGATACTGTTCCTGGCACATAATCCTTAACGGAACATGAACGGTCTATCAGGGATGAGACTGTACCACAATCTTCGAATACACAAGAACCGCGTAGGTCGGAGAGAGTCAGAAAACAACCTGAGAGGTATGGGTTTCTGATCTCACCTCACGTGGATATTAATCTTATTGAGGAAGACGAGCCGGCTACGTATGAGGAAGCGATACAAGGTATCAACTCCGGTTTATGGCAAGATGCCATGAATTCCGAAATGGGTTCCATGTACACCAACCAAGTTTGGACACCGGTTGATGCACCAGAAGGCGTAAAACCTATTGGTTGCAAATGGTTCTTCAAGAAGAACACTGACATGGATGGCAACGTACAAATGTACAAAGCTAGGCTTGTTGCGAAAGGGTATCGTCAACGACATGGTGTCGATTATGATGAAACCTTTTCACCCGTTGCCATGATTAAATCCATTCGGATAATGCTTGCTATTGCTGCATATTTCGATTACGAGATATGGCAGATTGACGTCAAAACCGCTTTTCTTAACGGAAACCTTTTAGAGGATGTTTATATACAATAGCCTGACGGTTTTGTCATACCAATACTTGCAAACTATGTTTGTAAGTTAAATAGATCCATTTATGGATTGAAGCATGCATCACGTTCTTGGAACCAACGTTTTGATGAGATCATAAAAGAATATGATTTCATTCAAAATGATGATGATCCTTGTGTATATAAGAATATTAGTGGGAGCGAATTGACATTCATAGTCCTTTACGTTGATGATGTATTGCTTAATAGCAATGACATTCCCATGTTAAGTCGGTGAAAGCTTGGCTTTCAATAAAATTCTCCATGAAGGATCTGGGAGAAGCAGCCTTTATTCTAGGAATAAAGATCTATCGGGATAGATATAAAAAACTGCTTGGACTCTCCCAGAGCACGTACATTGACAAAGTGTTGAAGAAATTCAACATGGATCAGTCCAAGAGGGGACTGTTGCCAGTGTCACATATCGTCACTCTATCTAAGGATATGTTTCCTAAAACTCAAGATGAGAGAGACAACATGAGTCGGATATCGTTCTCCTCGGCAGTCGGATCGATCATGTATGTCATGATATGTACGTGACCTGATGTCTCGTATGCTTTGAGCATGTGTAGTCGCTATCAGGCCAATCTAGGTGAAGGTCACTGGATGGCGGTTAAGAATATCCTTAAGTATCTTAGACGAACTAAGGATGCTTTCTTAATCTATGGAAATGGAGAACTTTAGGTAACTGGGTATACCGATGCAAGTTTCCAAACCGATAAGGACGACTGCAAGTCGCAATTCGGGTACATATTTTGTTTGAACAACGGAGCAGTAAGGTGGAAATCTTTCAAGCAATAGACTTTTGCTGATTCAACAACAGAAGCGGAGTATATTGCTACAGCTGAAGCAGCAAAAGAGGCAGTTTGGATCCGTAAATTCCTAATTGGATTAGGAGTAGTTCCGTTAGCAGCTGAGTCTGTTCCATTGTATTGTGACAATAACGAGGCTATAGCGCAGGCTAAGGAACCGCGATCTCAACAACGATCCAAGCATGTTCTTCGACGTTTCCATCTGATTCGTGAGATCATACATCGTGGCGATGTGAAGATCGAGAAGGTCGCATCAGAGAACAACATTGCAGATTCGCTGACGAAAGCTATTCCTCAGCAAAAGTTTGAGCGACATGTAAATAGTTCAGGTGTTAGATGCTTGAGTGACTGGCTATAGGCCAAGTGGGAGATTGTTGGACAATTATGACCCATAGTGTCACTATTTGTAAAAGATATTGTGGTTTTTGTACAAATTAACTATGTGACAATGAAATTGCATTTTATCATTTTGTAATTTGTTTACTTAAATATATAAATGATAAAAGTCCTTATGATTAGTTCCGGATTATTAGATATGAGAAAATATCAATCCATAAAGGTTTAATCATTAAATATCCCTAGTCGTAGTATTATCGAGACTGGACATCGATAATGCAGAATAGACTAGTATTGCACTTGTGTGTGTTATGGAAGCGTAACGATATAATTCTCATATATTTAAGTATTGGATACTTAAGCAAGTGTGATAGGAGGTTGTGTTTACCAATGGTACGGAGATAGCTTCACTCTGGATAGACCCCGCAGAATCCCATTGGTAGTATGACTATGTGTCTATGGGAAACCGCATCAGGGTAGGTGTATTTGGTCTTAACCTGAGACTTGCATCGCTAGTACTTGCGATAATCAATACGCTTTGGTTTTGGTCGTCCAGGACTTCAACAGGTTCTGTGTACGTCTCTTCTGGGTTTTTTGAGAATCGTAGTGTATTGGGTGTGATGTCAAGATGGAAGTATCACTTCAGTCATATGGAGATGATGATCACGCAATGATACAGAACTGGTACTCTAATTGGTTGCAACCATCGGGATAATATGACAAGGTCATGATTATCCGATTAAAGAGACTAGTTGCTTGTGATATGATATATGCTTAGTACGGGGCAGACAATATTCCAGCCCCAGGCCTTGCATGTGACATCCGATACTGGATCGCAATACGCAATACTATGTATACTATGCCTGAATAGATTATATATTCCTTTAATAATATTTCTGGAGAATTAGGTAGGCACGGTGCTTTGCTAGAAGCCAACCATGTCTCGTAAATCAGTAAAAATGTAGTACTATGTACGTACATGTTCGGATAGTCCGACGACCGGATTTACTACCAACATATCCAGGGATCTCATGGGTCGCTTCTCAAAGATTCACCGATGACGTATGACTCGAACATAATTTATCTAGGATTAATAGCGGAGAGATTTTATCTGGGATAAAATACTATTTGAAGAGAGAGAACGACTAATTTGGAATTAATCGATAAAATAATATATTTGATATATTAAATGAAATTAGATTTCATAACGGAATTAAAATAGGATTTTAATTCGGGCGAACGAATTAATTTAGAATTAATTCGCGAGTTACGTGAATAGTAATTTTCCTAGACATAATTATTTAATTAAATTTGATTTAATTACGTCGCAACGGAAAATTCGTTAATTTGGAATTAACGAACCCGAGCCCGGAATGTGTTAGTGGGCCCACTCGGATTTTGAATTTAGTGGGGCCCACACTTCACATCACAAGTCACAACACTTGTCACTCACATCACTTTTTGGTGATGGAAGTAAGTAATGAGTTGATGGTTGCTTGTAAGACACATTTTGTCTTAATGATGAAAAAGTTGAAAGACATTTACCATTTTTTTAATATTTGGTATATGTTTTGTTTTTTGGAAAAACCAACACACTTTTTTAACATTTAAAAAACAAAATTGAAAAACTCTCTCTCTCCCCCAAAAAGCTTCATTGTCATGAGCTTCATCAAGAACAAGGGAAATTTTGTTTCAAAATTTTCAAGTGCTAGCACATCAAAGGAATCATATAAGGTGATAGGGAAACCTTTCCCATTGAGCTTGGAATCAACATCAAAGCTTGGAGCTTGGATTTCAAATTCAAAGAGGAGCTTGGAGACTTCTTAAAGGCAAAAAATTTTATGTTCAACATCTCTAAAATCTGTTCAAAGTGAGTATTATTTCCGCTTTTCTCCTTTGAGTATTCACATGATTTCTTGCTTAAATTTATCTTGGGACACTTTAGAAACCTAACAAGAGTTGCATCAGACGTTGTGATTGCTAGTCACTCAGGACAGATTGGAGGAGAATAGGGGATTATTCTCCCTTTTCATCCTCAGACCCCCTCTATCTTCCTATAAAAATGGGTCTTTTTCTTAGCTTTGAAGGATGTTGGAAACTATCGAGAGAAAACCCTATTAAAACACTTGAAACCCATAAACGGTATAAATCAAACAAATCATTGGAGTTATCTTCGACCCAATAAGTATCCAAGCAGTGACCCGATAATTAGAGAATCTTCAGAGCCGCAACATAAGCAAATGTACGACTTGAGGGCACCCTTTTAATATTTCTTCGTATTTTAGATTCTGGTTTGGACACATTATATCTGGCCGGACGTACACTACATCTGGCCGGACATGCGCACTCACCCGGCCAGATATACACATATTCGGCCGACCTTACTTCAATATGTAGATCCAATGCATGCTTAGATATTTTTATATTTCGCTTCTTACTATTATGTCATGCATGTTTAGTTGTTTTATTTTATTGCTTTAATACGCATGTGTTTAGTTTCTATTACATATATTTAGTTTACTATTTAAATAAAATGATACGCATGTTTTGCTCTGCTTAATATGAGATTTATGAACTATATCTGGCCTAACATACTTTATGTCCTGCCTGATATGATTTATATCTGGTCGTGTGACCCCGTTGTATATAGGATGAAAATCCGGACATAAGTTCCATAGTCAATTCCGAATGGACGGTAATTTAGTTTGCACTCGGGATATAATATCACGTACCACAAAGGAATGGTCATTTTATTATGAATGTATCAAACCACATATTTATCATATATGTTATTGTATGTGAGTGTTTCTGCGTTTTTGGACTATGTAATACATTCGGCCAGACTTCCAGTAAATACAGCTGGACATGAAGATCGAATACTACATTCGGCCGACCTTCAGCTATATCTGGACAGGCCTCTCTGAGGCCAAACGCATATATTGTATGCCTAAGCTTATTTAATTATTGATATAATAGTTTACTTCTACATGTAAACTTCATTTATTTATTGTTTCCTTTATAATTCATGTTTGCGTATTTTTGTATGTCTTCAAATTATTATTGCATGCAAATTCATTATAAGATGTGGAGATACCTTCTTTTAGCGTAAATATTATACTGGCATCAATAATGGACCATTCCAAACCCAAACAGTTTTAAGGTCGGACCATGCGAGAGGTGTAGTGCAGCCTTAAATCATTATTGATGTCTCATACTGGGTGGTAAATCTAGTATTCTCCGGTTAGTCCCACCGTGAGACTATATGTACTCTCTACGGGCTGCGAGCCCAACAATATAGTGATCGCTGACATTATAGGCATAGCAGTAAACCCCGTTTTGCTCCTACAATTACCTTACTTAGTAAATATAAAAATGTACGGACCTCTGACATTATGAACTTGGAGACTGATCCTAATGACTGCGGTATGTGTCAATCCCCTCCAAAGTTTTTCGTATGCATGCATGAAATCTTGCAACGCAAAACTGAAAATGGAAAAATAAGTCGTATGAACGAATTAGTGAGTAAATGTTGAAAATGAAATATATGACAAAACAATATTTCACACATAATGAAGTTACTACAAACCTAATTCATTGAGCATAAGTAAATTGAGTAACGTGATCTGTGAGGTTCATATTTACATAATTACAATATGAATTGTAAATCGCATACATGTCTAAAAACTATAGCATGACTTGGAAATGAAACTTGATGATGTGAGTATAATCCTTGAACATGAAAGCTAGAAAACATGTGATGACCCAAACCATGACATGAATTAAAATATTAACTTAAATCATAATTGGAAATTATATATGTCAAATGGAAACATGACTTCGAAACTGAGACATGATTACATAACTTGAAAACCATGAACATGACTTGAAAATAGTGATATGACTGAAAACGTCAACATGAACTAACAATGTAAACATTACTTGAAAACGTAAACAAGCTTGAAAACATCAACATGCTGAAAACCATAAACATATATTGAAAATTGAAACATGATTTGAAACTTTAATCATGAATTGAATCCCAAGCTTGTATTTGAAATACATGTTGGAAACTATTTTTTCTTCAAAATCTAACTAGTATAGTAACTTAGGGGCGTGATACATACTTAGCGGGACCTGGCACCGCCTAAGCAAAAGAAAATGAACATGAATAAGCCTATGAGGCCGATCAGTGCCCCATGAGAAAACAATAGTGTAGGAGCGAAGTGGGGTTTACCGATATGCTTATGATGCTCGGCGACCACGACACCATTGGGCTCGCAGCCCATAGAGAGTACAGAGTAGCTCACGAGGGACTAAACCAGAGAATAAAATAGTCGTCACCCAGTGTGAACTGGGAAAAGATTTAAGACCTCAAAACGTTGGGTTCGGAATAGTCCCTTACTTATGCCAGTATAATGGACTGGTTCACACAATGGTATAGCTAAGTCTTATGCAGTTCATGCAAGAGAATTCAAATAAACACACAAATTTCACACCCATAACATTAATATAAATAAAAGCAAATTAAATTAAGAAATACAAGGTACAATAACAAAATTATAATAAAATAAGGCAGAAAAAGCGTAAATAAATAAATAATAAACAAAAGGGGGTTAATCACAGTTGTATGAATATTTCCCGAGTGATACGTGGAGTTGTATCCCAAGTACAAACCGCACTACCGTCCATTCGGATTCGGTTACGGAATTTATGTCTGGGTTTCCATCCGATATACAACAAGGGATAATAACATACATAGACATTAATGCAATGTAAATAACAAAATAATAAAATAAAGCATATGCGGATAATGAACAAAATAAAATAAAGGCGAAGTAAAAAAATAAATACCAAACTAAATACGAAATAGTAAAATAACGATGAATAAATAAATAACAAAAAAATAGATAACGGAACATCAAAGAAAGATGTGACCATAAATTTGGCCATTTTTAATGTAGGACTTTGCATACCTGGCTGAACGTATTTCACGTCCAGTCAGGCATACAGCGTCTGGAACTATAAAATAAATATGGTAAAGGGTGCCCTCACGTTTTACCTTTTAAGTTTCTTTCTCCGAAGTGTGTTAGGCCGTCGCCGGAAGGAATAAAGCTTTGCTGTTTCTGGTTGTTGGTCGCTATTTTTGCTCACTGTTCCGCTATTTCTGCTCACTGTTTTGCTATTTTTTAGGCTGCTATTTTTGCATTTTTTGGCTGCTGTTTCGGTGGTTTAGCTTTCTATTTTGGTGTCATTTTTTGGGGCTTGTTTTGGTGGTTTAGCTTACTGTTTTTTGGGTTGATTTTCGGCAATATGGGGCTGCAGTTTTCTCCATGATTTTTGTCACTGTTTGCTCGGTTTTGGTCACTATTTGCTGTTGGTTTCGGTCACGTTGCTTTTGTTTTTTTTTTGTTCACGTTGCTTTTGGTTTTCCACGTGCTGCCTACTATTGCTTGGGTTGTTCACACCATTTCATTGTTCTTCGCGTGCTGCCCATTGTTGCTTGCACTGTTGTCTCTATTTTGGCCGTTTTGTTTTTTTTTTTTCATTTTTTGGTCTTCTTTTTTTTATTTTTTTTCTTGTCGATTTTTCTAGGGTTAGAGCTTCAAAGGTTTTTTTCTTTCTGTGAATTATCGTCCGTCTGTGTGTTAAGAAAGTCCCATAGGGTTTGGTCAAGCTTCCTTTTTGTAATGACAAGGGGTATCCAAAGCAAGGAAATAAATCATGAAAATATGGGATATATTTTCTTAATTTGTTTAGGGAACACAATCTCTTAATTTTGGTGAGGATGGGATTCACAATCTTGTTAAATTGGAAGGTGATTTAAGGGATTTTAACATGTGTTTTGCATGGAATTTTTTTTTATTTGGGAAGGCCATGGGCGTGTGTGGGGGTTTATGGGCTTTGGGCGTGTGTGGGGGTTTATGGGCCTTGGGCGTGTGGTTTGAGGATAGATGGGCCGGTTGGGTTTGAGGGTAAATGGGCCGTGTCCGAGGCTAAGGTTTGAAACAACAGCTGAGCGAATCCGAGGCGGGTTAGTGAGTCTGAATCCGAAGAGCGGTTAATTTTGGAGGTTTTCTTTCCTTCCGGAATTTGCTTCTCGTAATGTCCGTGACTTTTCAGGTACCGCCACCATACGAGGCTTATCATTGGGCTTATGCAAAAATATAGTGTCTACAATGAGCATACCCGGGATAGCTATACATGTGTTGGGGTTGGTGCTCAGAGCGTCAATCCGGATCGTATTTATGTCTGATTCATGAATATGAACAATTCATTTTTCCATAATATTACTCATTTATGGTTGCACCTCTTGTTTGTATATACATATTCGATCTGATTACAATAAGATTGAAACTAAATGTGGTTTAGTGATATGTATATATTAGACATTTCCCGATAATATATAATACAGTACACAGTTACAAAACTAGTTTGTAATTGACATTGGGAAGTGAAACTGCTAAATGTATATTATCAAACATAGTTCATGATCACGATTTACTAACACGGGTCGATTAGTCAAATCTGTTGAGACCAGTACATGTCATATATCGATACTTGGCCCGATGGTTCATCCCAATGAACCATGAGTCTGGGGAGACTCGTATAGACGTGTAGGTGTTTATAGTGGATAAATATTGAACGACTCACCGAAAATTCTTAATACATGGTACAACAATGTCAATAACAATCTTCTCGGGTTGAGTAGCATAGTGGTCCTTCGACTTGAGACACCACTGTGGATGTATGAGACATCCTCCACACTTAGTGTAGGGGTTTTTCCAGGGGCTAAATCCGGTAACACAGCGGAAGCGGTGGAAAATCAAATTTTTGATTTCAAAAATTTTTCTCGGATTAATTAAATAAACATATTTATTTAATATTCCAATAATCAAATTATGAAATAAAATTCAATAAATCATATTTAAGTGAATTTACAGAATTACCCTTACTTGGTATTTTTGTCCATTTTAGTCCGAAATTGATCAAATCAATTTTGAATGATTCTAAATCATTTCTAAGATGAACTTAGCATGTTCAAAATATCAAAACACCAAGGCAACCAAAATCCCCAAATTTCCCTCACTTGGCCGAGAGCCTCCATTAGG
This sequence comes from Zanthoxylum bungeanum, assembly GCA_019454045.1. Lineage (NCBI taxonomy): Eukaryota > Viridiplantae > Streptophyta > Magnoliopsida > Sapindales > Rutaceae > Zanthoxylum > Zanthoxylum bungeanum. The sequence goes on along the minus strand of SKCR01046029.1, from coordinate 29,413 downwards.
GGGGTTTGTGTATTTTGTCATTTCATGCATCAAAACACATCAAGATGTAATCCAATCAACATGAAACTTTATATGCATCATATATACATCCAAATACACAACATAAATGAAAAGCCCCAAATTTGGAATTGGTTATGAACCCTAATTTTTCAAATTGGCAAATTAGACCAAATAGTTTAAATCAATTACTTTAATCATCCTTCTTTCATCCAATCAAAGTCTCAACACAATGAAACAACTCAAGATCAAATCTAGGTCATCTAAGAGTGGGTCAACAACTCTAGATTAGCAAGAAGGTTTCCAAAACCATAAAAGAATACTTATTACTACAATAGTCATAAGCTTCCATCATTATACATGCTCAACACTTCCATCAAACTTCCATTCATCAAAAACACAAAGAATAGAGAAAAGAATAACTTAAGAACATCACAAGATGTTGCCTAGATCATAAGGAACATTTTCTTATCTAATAGTAAGTTGGAAAAACTTACTAAATCCAAGCTTTTTCTTTAGTTTCTTCTTTTCTTCCTCACTTGCTTCTCTTGTTTCTTTAATGGAGTTTTGTAAAAGTGTATTAGGTTAGAAAGTGAAATGAATGAAAACAATATATACTTGTTACACTTTAGCCATGGCCGAATTTGGCCAAGCCAAATACAAGAATATTAATTTCATTTTCATTTAACATAAATTTGATCAACTTGATTAAATATCTAAATAACACTTTATAGATATTTATATTAAGTCAACAAAGGCAACTTAATCATATAAACCAAATATCCAAATGTTAAGATATTTATATTTTAAATAATTTAATCATTTAACAATTAAATAATTAATTAATTAATTATAAATATATTAAATATATGTATTATATTTACATTAAATATCAAATACATATATTCATTTAGGATATAAGTCAAATATCTCAATTTGACTATTAATTAATGTGTATTTAAATTAATCAGGTATTAAATGTAAATACACAATAATTAATCAAATGACTATCGGGTCCCTTTAGCATGTATTTTGCGTTTAACCTTTAAACGACTTTATAAATAATCAATATTATTTATATTTGTTGCTCTAGTGCTCTACGAGTATATTTCATTATTGAGACTCTCTAGATTCAGGTATATCCGTCACGAAATCAAATTTCGTGTCCGTAATTTATCCACCCGTAAATTATGACGATCACGGATAATCTCGTCGAACCATAGAGGTCGAGGTCATGGAAAATGCATAATTCCTCTGTCACAGGTATCCGGATAAATCCCAGAGATATAGATGTAAACGTCAAATCTCTATGGGGATTATTCAGTCGACTATTCTATTAGCAATCTCTAAAAGAATGTTTAGAACTAGTTTCTAAAGTTTACCACGGGCCCATGGTTTTATCTGATTGCTAATCATGTGGACTAACTATGCTCTGGTACACAGAACTGACGGATCCTATCTTGATACGCATAGGATACCCTGAGGATCTATCTACACCCAACGAACAGGCGAAGGTCTGATCTAAATAGATCGGTGACGTGACTGCCATCTAAGTGTAAAAGATGTCTCATGTGCCCACAATGGCATCTCAAGTCTAAGAATCACAAGTGCTACTCAACCCGAGGAGATTCCTATTGACGTTAGTGTACCATCCATTAAGAATCTTCGGTGAGTCGTTCAGTGTTTATCCGCTATAAACACCTACATGTCTATACTAGTCTCCAAGACTAATGGTTCATTGAGAAACCATTGGAATCATATATTCCAGTATACGACATGTACTGGTCTCAACAGGTTTACTATACTGACCAAGTAGTGTAAACCTTGACCAGGATCAGTCTGAGAATGAAAACATCATGATACTACTCAATGTCAGTTGCGACGCTTTTGCAACAGTACCATGACTAATCATTCTAAGGTCATTACGTCTTTACCATATAAAAAGATAGATTATATTATAGAAACTGCATATATTATTCATAATAATAATGTTTTACAGAAGTATTCAAAAGAAATACAACCGGAAATTGGCGCTCTGAGCACCAACCCCAACACTTAGATGGCAATCACGTAACCGATCTATTTAGATCAGACCTCCGCCTGTTCATTGGGTATGGACCGATCCTCAGGATATCTTGTGTGTGTCAAGATAGGATCCGTCAGTTCTGTGTACAGAGCATATGTAGTCCATATGTGATTAGCAATCAATTAAATCTATGGCCATAGTATACTTCGGAAGTAAGTTTCGAATATTATTTATATATTGCTAATAGAAATGTCGACGGGATAATACCTATAGAGATTTGACGTTTACATCTATATCTCTGGGATTATCAGGATACATGTGACGGAGGTATTATACGCATGTATTGACCTCGACCTGTATGATTCAGCTAGTTTATCTGTGGTCGTCATAATTTACGGGTGGGTAAATTATAGACACGAAATTGGATTTTATGACGGATATACCTGAATCTAGAGAGTCTCACTAATGAAATATACTCGTAGAGCACTAGGGCGATTTTTATGAATAATGATGATTATTTATAAATCGTTTAAACGTTAAACGAAAAATGCAAACGGGCCGAACGGTCATTTCCTAATTAATGTGTATTTGTATTTAATATATGATATTATTAAATACACATTAATAAATTGTCAAATAAAAGTATTTGACATATATCATTTATATATGTATTTGAGATATTTAAAGTAAATAAAATACTTATATTTGAGATATTTGTATTTAATTAATTGATTAATTATTTAATTGTTAAATAATTAATATAATTAAAATATAAATATCTTACCAAATGATAAAGTTAGGAAATGATTATAAGTGTAAATTGTTGACTTTACATTAAAGGAAAAGGTTGCCAAAATGGTTTTGACTTCTTAAGATTTTTTGTTTAAATTGTTTGAAAAATGAAAATATATTTTTCCTTTATTTTTTTTGCTAATTTCGGCCAACACCCTAAATAAATATAATTGTTATATTTTTGAGTTGCTTTATTTGACTTTAAGAAAATCATTAAATGGTTTGATGATGATTAAAGCAAGTTGATAAAGTAAACTTTAAATGAAATAAAAATATCAAGATATTTGTATATACTACACCAATTCGACCAAGGCTTATTTTGTGGAGTATATATTGTTTTGTTTCATTTTTAGGGTGAACAAGTTCATTAGACACAAAATGAAACACAAAAGAAGTTGAGAGAAAAGCTTGAAGGCTAAAGGAAAAAGGCTTGGAAAATCTTGGTTTTGTAAGTTTTTCTTCAAAGTCTTCAACATGAAAATAGTTTCTAACATGCTTTGCATCATTTTGTGTTGCTTTGATGTGGTGAAGCTTGTTTGGTGAAGCATTGAATGGATTAAAGTGTTGGATTTTAAAGATTTGGTGAAATTACTCAATTTGATGAAATTGAAAAATTAGGGTTCTTAACCCACTCCAAATTTGAGTATTTTCATATATGTGATGTATTATGGAGTGTATATGATGCATCTAAAATTTTGTGTTGGTTGGATTTGATCTTGGCATGTTTTGAACAAAATGGACTAAATTATAATTAACCAAAAATTTGGGGACCTCTCGGCAATTTGCTTAAAGTTTGGGATCTTTCTTGCAATATGATTTTGATGTATTGGATATGTTGAAAATAATTTTGCAACTGATTTAGAATCATCCAAAATTGTATTTGATAATTTTAGGACTAAAATGATCAATTTGTAAAGTATTGGGGCAATTCGGGAATTACCAAGAAATTTGATTTCTTGTGTAACTTTTCAGAATTTGACAATTGGGTAATTAAATAAATAATTTAATTTAATTGATCCAAGAAAAAATTTGAAATAGGAAAATTTTGATTTTCCGCGATTCCGCTGCGTTACCGATATTCCCCCTTAAAACCCCTACAAAATGGTATCAGAGCGAGTCTGATTCTTGGCCCCTTGATATGATTGGCCCTTTAAATCTAATTTTTATTCTTGTGTTTGCTTAATACATACATGCTTTAATTTAATTTGATTAAATTTAAAGTGTATGACACTTTATGGAATATCCCCGCTTAATAAGGTTTTAAAGTAACTAGTATTTGGAATACTTGTTTCTTGGTCCATCTTGTCAATACGGTTTATGAATATTTTTTCGTGACTACATCCGAGACCGTGCCTCTTTTGTGAGGGTGTAGCCGATAGAGATTTATTTATGCCGGATGTATATCAGATACTAGATAAATTCAAGCAAAAGCGGAATTCTGAACGTGCCCTAGCTGTCAGGGTTACACAAGTAGCTTAAGTTTATCATTGATGAGTTTAACATTGGTACATCTCCTTGTGGACCTACCCTAACAGTGACAACGAGAAACGACCAGTACCGGGAACCCAGAAGTCACTATTGAGTGATTGACAAATGAGTTGTCTACCTGATGAATATACATAGGCGAGACCGTGCCTCTACTGTGAGTCGAAATATATTCACGGGGTCCACTTCCCATTATGAAATTCGATTTAATTATTGAATTCTCATTTTTTCCGTTGGGGATTACGGTATTACGTAAAATAATGGGAGGCACTGTTAAGTTTAAAATATTCCATAACTTATGCCGTGTGTACTGTTATGGAAATTTCCGCTTGTTTGTTTCCTTATTCTATTATTTATATAGAATTGAAATTTTATTCACTGCACACATATTTTGATATGTTATCTGACTTGACTCTTGGTTGCAGTTATTCTAGAATAGGTTCTAGATACTACTAGACTATGATATTATTAGATTGGTCTAAACCATCGGGAACTGTTTTTCCGATTTTCTTGAAAAATCAAGATGGTTAATGACTTAGTTTCTAAGTCATGACAGATAATCTAGATATTTATCTCTTTTAGGATATTATTATGTAGAGAGAATAGTTTCTTGTGAAGTAAGAATTGACACGAATAAGTTCATGTCTCGAGATTCTTGACTGGCATTAAGAAAGCCTCATTAGATATTTGTTTATCTAGTAATGACGTTTCTTAGCTTTAATGACCTTTAGAGGCAATGTGTCTGATATAATTTGCTAATCAATTATCTGGAATTGTTGTAAATAGTTGAATGCAAATACTAAAGCTAAAGAAATGAGATGCGTATAGTTGTGTATAGAAAATATCGATTTTCACAATACTACAACTATATGTATTAGATATCGGATCTCCCGTCTAGTTATTTAAAATATTAGCTAACGATTGTTTTGATATTTGATATCAAAACTTGCAACTATTGGATAGTTACTTGTTCTTTATAAATAATTGTTATATAATTTAAATATAACTAGTAGTGTCATTGACGTAAAGATAAACATTAAGAAAAAATATTCGGTAAAATAAATAATTTAGAACGGTGCTTTATGAGTTTAATCACTTAAGCATTAGATGCTTATTCCGTATGTTAAATGATGGTTTGATACGAGATCACACCATACATCCTCATCCATTAATGAATATTGTATTCAGGAAGGTGATTAAGATCTCGGTTAACCAATGATTGTCATTGGACCACCAGATTTATTTAACTAATACATTAGATGTATGTAGTTTAATAAATAATAATTGCTTAAGGTATTTTTCTTTATTTCGTAACTTAGTTGATGAATTATCATAACTTAGTTACGTATTTCTGAAAGAACACATATTGAACGTCTTGAAATGATCAAGAACTTTCAATCTGTTCTAATGAAACGCAGATTGAATATTTTGACTGGTTCAAATATATTCAATCTGAAATTTTGAAAACTTGATCCTTAAAATTCATAACAAGTCTTTAAATTGTTTAAAGATATTTGATACGATCAAACATATGAATTTAAGGTAATTAGTTCTAAAGTTATTTAATGAATGTGATTCTTATTCAATATTATTCGTCCATGATTCCATCTTGATGGAATTGAGTAGTGGGAGCAGTCGAATCTTGTATGATTTGATTCGTTTGATATTGAAAGTTACCGAATTAGTTTCAATACTCTTGGGGATATGCTCCAGTAACACTAGTTCATCTTCTTAATTTAGGTTCCATTAATTTCTACAGTTACATATATGATATGTATAGGTAGAAAATCTGAATCTTGAAAAGTTTAAGATTTGAATTTTTCTTTTATATAATATTTATATAATGAAAATTACTTAAACCTCAGAGGTATAAGTAAAAGTTTATCGTTTATTCTGTTTAATAGAATATTGTATTCTATTTGATAAAATATCTTTCCTACGATCCTAAGTAATAAAATCATTTTATTACTTGGTGTATAACATCGGATGTTAACAATTGTAGAAAAGACTTGACTTATTGAACTCAATGTGAGAATGATAAATTATAAATGGAACTACGTAATTAATAAGATGAAACAACCCTTATACCGTTTGAGTCACATTAGTTTTGAGTATAATTATGACGCTAGACTGTCTACGTCATAAAGAGTCGGAAAGTTGCAGTGGGAGTGTCACGCATAATTCTACTATATTAGTGGAATTAGATGCAATTTATGAAGTATCGACTTATGAAGTTGCATAGTGACCTCATAAATTAGAAGTTTTGTATTGTTGTTGTGTTTGCGGTTGTCTTCATAGTATTTTGGATTTGATCCCTAAATACTTGGACAACTCAGTAGCTGTAGCACAATACTGATGTAGCATCAGAGTCATATTAATGTATAATTTAGATTCTACAAAATATGAATGATGCTGGCTATAGGAAACGATTGGGTTTGTTTGACAAACTCATTATGTTATAGCGAACCTACTTCTTGTTGCCTACCTCTTAAGTGCTAGGCGAGCTTTTGAGGGCTATGCATATACGATATACATTGAGATGTGTATATGATAATGTTGATTGGCACAAGGGCAAGTGGGAGAAATTGTTGGGGTTGGTCCTCAGAGTGCCAATCCGGACCGTATTTATGTCTGATTCATGAATATGAACAATCCATTTTTCCATAATATTATTAATTTATGGTTGCATCTCTTGTTTGTATATACATATTCGATCTGATTATGATTAGATTGAAACTAAATATGGTTTAGTGATATGTATATATTAGACAAAGATCTGATAATATATAATGTAGTACACAGTTACAAAACTAGTTTTTAATTGACATTGGGAAGTGACACTGCTAAATGTATATTATCAAACATAGTTTTTGGTCAAGATTTACTAACACGGGTAGGTTAGTCAAATCCGTTGAGACCAGTACATGTCGTATATCGAGACTTGGCCTGATGGTTTATCCCAATGAACCATGAATCTGGGGAGACTCGTATAGACGTGTAGGTGTTTATAGTGGATAAACATTGAACGACTCACCAAAGATTCTTAATAGATGGTACACCAACGTCAATAAGAATCTTCTTGGGTTGAGTAGCATAGTGGTCTTTTGACTTGAGACACCACTGTGGATGTATGAGACATCCTCCACACTTAGATGGCAGTCACGTCAATGATCTATTTAGATCATACCTCCGTCTGTTCGTTGGGTGTGGACCGATCCTCAGGATATCATGTGTGTGTCAAGATAGGATCTGTCAGTTCTGTGTACAGAGCATAGGTAGTCCATATGTGATTAGCAATCGGTTAAATCTATGGCCATAGTATACTTCGGAAGTGAGTTACGAATGTTATTTATAGATTGGTAATAGAAACGTTGACGGGATAATACCTATAGATATTTGACATTTACATCTATATCTCTGGGATTATCTGGATACCTGTGACTGAGGGATTATACGTATGCATTGACCTCGACCTATATGATTCATCTAGTATATCTGTGGTCTTCATAATTTACGGGTGGGTAAATTATAGACACGAAATTGGATTTGGTGACGGATATACCTGAATCTAGAGAGTCTCACTAATGAAATATACTCGTAGAGCACTAGGGCGACTATTATGAATAATGATGATTATTTATAAATCGTTTAAACGTTAAACGAAAAATACATGCAAACGGGCCGAACGGTCATTTCCTAATTAATGTGTATTTGTATTTAATATATGATATTATTAAATACACATTAATAAATTTTCAAATAAAAGTATTTGACATATATCATTTATATATGTATTTGAGATATTTAAAGTAAATAAAATACATATATTTGAGATATTTGTATTTAATTAATTGATTAATTATTTAATTGTTAAATAATTAATATAATTAAAATATAAATATCTTACCAAATGATAAAGTTAGGAAATGATTATAAGTGTAAATTGTTGACTTTACATTAAAGGAAAAGGTTGCCAAAATGGTTTTGACTTCTTAAGATTTTTTGTTTAAATTGTTTGAAAAATGAAAATATCTTTTTCCTTTATTTTTTTTTTGCTAATTTCGGCCAACACCCTAAATAAATATAATTGTTATATTTTTGAGTTACTTATTTGACTTTAAGAAAATCATTAAATGGTTTGATGATGATTAAAGCAAGTTGATAAAGTAAACTTTAAATGAAATAAAAATATCAAGATATTATATATACTACACTAATTTCGACCAAGGCTTATTTTGTGGAGTATATATTGTTTTGTTTCATTTTTAGGGTTGAACAAGTTCATTAGACACAAAATGAAACACAAAAGAAGTTGAGAGAAAAGCTTGAAGGCTAAAGGAAAAGGCTTGGAAAATCTTGGTTTTGTAAGTTTTTCTTCAAAGTCTTCAACATGAAAATAGTTTCTAACATGCTTGGCATCATTTTGTGTTGCTTTGATATTCTCTTAACTCTTATAGTTTGTGTTTAATTTGTTGTGAACTTTAATGAAAGATGTGTGCATGTAAGTAAGCTTGAAATGGTTTCAAAGGCTTGCTTTTGATTCTTTGGTAATCAAGTTGCCATTCTAGAATTGTTGAGCCGCTCCTTGGTGACCTAGAATTTTTCTGGAGTTATTTCAAAGTGGTGTAGCTTGTTTGGTGAAGCATTGAATAGATTAAAGTGTTGGATTTTAAAGATTTGGTGAAATTGCTCATTTGATGAAATTGAAAAATTAGCGTTCTTAACCCACTCCAAATTTGGGGCTTTTCATATATGTGATGTATTATGGAGTGAATATGATGCATGTAAAATTTTGGGTTGATTGGATTTGATCTTGGCATTTTTTGAACAAAATGGACTAAATTATAATTAACTAAAAATTTGGGGACCTCTCGGCAATTTGCTTAAAGTTTGGGATCTTTGTTGCAATCTGATTTTGATGTATTGGATATGTTGAAAATCATTTTACAACTGATTTAGAATCATCCAAAATTGTATTTGACAATTTTAGGACTAAAATGATCAATTTGTAAAGTATTGGGGCAATTCGGTAATTACCAAGAAATTTGATTTCTTCTGTAACTTTTCAGAATTTGACAATTGGATAATTAAATAAATAAATTTATTTAATTGATCCAAGAAAAATTTTGAAATCGGAAAATTTTGATTTTCCGCGATTCCGCTGCGTTACCAATATTTCCCCTTAAAACCCCTACAACATGAGCATACCCGGGAGAGCTGAAAACATATTTCATGAAAACATGAGTTGGAGACATAACACCTGGAAAACATGAATTGAAAACTTGTAAATCATAAACTTATAAACATGAACGGTAAAACAAAGGTTGTGTACTATAAAACACATCGCTTGACATGTATATCACGAGTTAAAAATACATAATTCATGAACTGAAACATGTGAATCATGAACTGAGGACATGAAGGTTGTGAGTGGGAAAACCGTAAACAAGAATAGCAAACTACAAACATGAGTTAGAAATTGTCATCATGATTGTGAACTGTGGACGTGTCTGTAGACTGTAAACATGACTTGCAAACCCTTATTATAACTGTAAACATGTATTTATATTGTAAACATGGTCTGAAAACTTGTAAACTATAAACAAGAAAATAATGACGTGAACTGAAAACATAAACATGATCTGAAAACTATATAAATATCTTGAACAACGAAACATGACTTGAAATCATAACATGTAAACATGAACTGAATGTTGTGACTGTGAATCTGATAACATTAATTGATTATACAACATAATATGTAAAAATGTCTTTAAACTGAAAACTTCTAAACATGTCACGCGAGATGAAGACAGAAATTCTAGACTTGTAACATGAGAACGTAAACCATGAGTACAAAAACATGACACATGCAAAATATAACTTGAAAATTATAAATGGCAACCTGAACTGGGAACGTCGACATAACTTAAATTGTACATATAATGACATGATTACAAATTGTAACATGGAAGCATGAACTGAAAACTGTAGCTGTGCACATAAACTGGATAACTTTACACATAGATTGTAAATCTGTATGACTGGACTGGAACATGAAAATCATGAATTGAAAACATGTAATCATAAGCCGACATGTATTGGTTTATACATTTAATGCTCGTACGAAATTCATTACCTATTTTAGAATAAATATGGATTGAACCCTTAGTACTTATAAAATGGGGACTCACAAACTAACAACGTAGATCGTAAACATTGGACATGTTAGCGTAAACTGAAAACATAAATTGAAATCGTATATCCATGACTTAAGAAAGCTTAAGCTAAAAACGTGCACACTTATCACATGATTTATAAACATGTTTACATGGATTGCAAGTTTGTAAAACTTAAATTGTAAACGCAAACATACTTTGTAAAATATGAGATGCAACTTGTACATACCATATATCGTACTTCGTAAATCATGGCATATACGTCGTAAGTAAAGTATATCACAATGTACATAACATGAAACATAATGATGAAAACATTCACTCAGAACTAACGTCCTAACACTTGCATGCTCAAATGGAAATGGATAGATTTCCATGTATAGAATATTTAAAGTATAGAAACTAAGTACGATTAGTATATATGAATATTTTAAGGTTCCTAAACATGCGTGTGAAAATACATGTGGCCCTTCTAGCATGTAAGCTTAAGGCGTTATCTGAAATCTTACGATATAACGTGAAGCATGTGAAAACCGGTACTTGAATTGGCATCGCGTCACAACGCGCATCTCCCTGTGTCCCGATGCTTACACGATTTCATATTATGTGTTCAATTTTCACTAGGGTGCATTGCGTCGTGGGATCTTACAACAAAGGTTCTCCCACAACCCAAAATATATTACCTCAACATTTCTGCATTAAAACCACATGCTTAATCATCATCTATCATGCAAAATCAACACATAGACTAACTCTTTCATGCACATAATCATAAATCATAATTGGGTTTCATGGATTTAAAATAATGATTCAACTAAAACCATGAATATATCATGTTAATAACCACCTACCTAATCATGATAACACTCTAATCATTCAAAATCATGAGAAATTGACATGGGTCACAAATGGATTTCAACATTAACTTAAGAAATCCATGCTAAAATATAAAACTAATACTAATATTGAAGTTAATGAACTTACTTGATTCAATTAATTCATGAAATTGCAAGAAAAGAGTTCAATGCATGAGACTTGCCATGGATGTAAAGAAACAAAAAAAAAATGAGGGAGAAATAGGCTGCATTTTCATGAGGAATGAGAGGGGAAGAAGAAGAAAAAATGGGGTAAAAACGTAGGCCACATTTACCTTAAGATATATTAATAAAATAATATTAAATTGATAAGTCACATGTTAAATTTGTGGTGTAAATCACCGCACAGTGCAGTGGGGTTGAATTTAAGCCTATATTTGACTTAGTTCTACATAAAATTTGAGAAAATACAAAACATTGTCTAAGCTTTCTGACGGTACCAAAATCACTGAAAATAAATATTTGTAGCTCATATTATGGCTAAAACACTGAGGGCTGTTTAAGAAAGCGGATAAATTATAAAATGTACTAAAACTTCGGAAAAATTATTCTGAACAAATGAAAATGGTTACAAGGACTTCAATTCCATTAATTCATGATTATATGCATAATACCATATCGTGCATGAACAAAATGACCATAATAGAGATGTCATAATAACTAGGGTGTTACAATTACATCCATGAAACAGTTGGCTCGAAAGTTGATCTCATAGGTGTTGTATGAAAATTTGATATGATGGTCCAAAAAAATTCTTATATTTGTGCAGGTTTGATTCATATTTGCAATATTATTTTCCTAACTCAACTTTTTATTGTCATACTCTGAAAATAATATATCAGTGTAACAAATTAGATATCAATATGATCAATAATTTTCGTTGCAATCTTTTAACCTTGTATTTTATATCATCATCTCTTTCACTTGAAGTATAGAGGGAAGAATTCTCTAAATACATATCACTGTTTAGAAAAGAATAATTTATAAAGAATAAATTATAAGATCATAAAATCAATAAGAAAACATAATCATAAAATCATCATATAATATTTTTTAATAAAAATACATTATCATGATTCAATAAGCACAAAAACAAAGATTTTATGTCCACTGCATAAGTTTAAATAAATAAAAAAATCTTTGAACCTATTTTGTTAAACTCTGAATCCACCCTAGTCGTTCTTGGTCACTTTCCATCGATTGCTACATAATTAAGAAGATCTTCAATAATAAGGACTTTTCGCAAAATTATGAGACATTCTTTCATTGAGGGTCCTCTATCATCAGTCTTCTCTAGTATATCTACTAATTTTTTTGCTTCTTCATGAGTTTTATCAACTTTTCTTTTCTTTTTATTTTTTCTTGGAATCTTATACCAGTTTTATACTTGGTTGATTTGAGATGTCATCTGATACTGGTGTTAAAGGTACATTGTCATCATCCTCTAAATCAATTGGAGTTTTATTATACAAAGGTGTCTCAAATATGGATGAAAAATTACCCACTTCTGGTACTTCTTCCATACCAAAACTCCAAGTATTAGATCCAGTAGCTAAAACTTCTGAGAATAAAGCCTCTAAACTCATCAGCATTAGCTAAATTCTTATGACAAAACTGTTACTAATAAATATGAATTAGTGTGTGCAGTAGAAAAAATATAAATCAAAAACAGAAAATAGAAACCAATGATGCAAGCTATAACAATCAATTTATTTGTTTAACATTTAAACAAATTTTTAAGTATGAAACATAATATATATATATATATATATATATATATATATATAAGAATAGTAGTAAAAATTGTATAACATACATTAAAATTGAGATGATTGATTGTCGACTCAGATTTTGGAGAAATCTTTATCGAGGGGGAAATTTGTTGAAGACTGCAACACTGTTAGAAGTTGAAAACAGCAAGCAGCTCACATGCTGCATGAAGACAAAGGGCACCGAAAGCATGCACAACATGCATGCACCGACGCCAACTACAAAAACACGTAACGCGTTTTGGCCAAGACGTGTGCCACTATTCACATGTCTTTGGGCACTATAATTTGAGCATTCTGATCAATTGCAAATCATCCCAATGTCTCATAAGTTAGAGTAATATAGAGAGGTTGAGAGTTTTTGTAAAGCTTTAGGGTTAAGCTTGTAATTCTTTATTCAGTGAGAAATAAAGAAGAGTTTTCTCTCAATTTACCTCTATTGTGTGTGTTTTATCACAACAGCACTCAGAGTATGTTACGGAGAGTAACATTGCATAATGTCTTCTAACAGAGGATGAAGAGCAATTAAAGCTAAAAATGAAGTAAATACATCTTTGTGGACGGCAGCAATGTAAGAAGAAATAGAAGCTTTACACATAAACAATACATAGGATCTAGTACTATTACCACGTGGAAGAAAAGTCATTGGTAATAAATGGGTCTACAAGATCAAGCGAGATAACAATGATCAAGTGGAGCGGTATCGTACACGATTGGTGGTGAAAGATATACTCAGAAAGAATGGATTAATTTCAATGAGATACTTTCTTTGGTGGTTCAACTTACAGCAGTCAGAGTAGTCCTGGCTATATGTGCTACTTTTGACCTACATCTGGAACAGTTGGATGTAAAACTGCATTTCTTCATTGAAAACTTGAAGAATAAATTTATATGCTCCCACCAGAAGGTTTTGCTGAAATAGACAAGAAGAACTTAGTTTACAGGTTGAACAAATCTCTATATGGTCTCAAACATGCGCCAAGATGTTGGTATAAGAGATTTGATTCTTCACTATTTGCCTTGGGTACAACGGACTCAGTTCAGACCATTGTACATATTACAAGAGGTATGAAAATAATGACTTTATTATTTTATTGTTATATGTGGATGACATGTTATCGAGTCCAAGAATTAAAGGTTCAGTTAGCTAGAGAGTTTGAAATGAAGGATCTGAGACCAGCAAACAAGATTATAGGGATGTAAATACACTGAGACAGAAATAACAGGAAGATTTGACTTTCTCAGAAAAATTACTTGAAAAAAATCTTACGGCGGTTCGACATTGAAGATTGTAAGCTAATTTATACCCCACTTCCTGTTAATTTCAAGTTATCATCTTTTATGTGTCATAGCAATGAAGCTGAGAGGAATGAGATGTCTCGAGTACCGTATGCATCAGCAGTAGGAAGCTTAATGTACACCGTGATTTGTACAAGACATACATTGCACAAGCAGTGGGAGCGGTTAGTCATTTTATGGTAAATCCTGGTAGAGAGCATTGGAATGATGTTAAGATGATCTTTAGATATATCAAATGAACCTCAGATGCTGTATTATATTATGGAGGATCAGAATTAATTGTCAGAGGCTACATGAAATTCAGATTTTGCAGGAGATCTTGACAAAAGAAAATCCACTACTGGTTATGTGTTTGTACTTGCAGGAGGAGTAGTGAGCTGGGTATCCAAGTTACAGAGTGTGGTGACTTTGTCTACAACAGAAGCTGAATACATGACAGCTACAGAAGCTTGCAAAGAAGTTATTTGGTTCCAAAAGTTATTGGAGGAGCTCAGACACAACCAAGAGAAGATTCAATTGTTTTGTGACAGACAGAGTGTTTCGTATATTACAAAGAATCCAGTCTTTCATTCAAGAACAAAGCATATATGATTACAGTACTACTTTGTTGAAGTAGTGGAAGAATGCTGCGTGAACTTGTTGAAAGTACACAACAATGAGAACTTTGCAGACGTAATGACCAAGTCTATCAATACAAACAAGTTTGTATGGTGTAGATCCTCTTATGGCTTAGCAGAAACGTAAGCAGTTTGAAGACGGCAAAATAGAATGAATGGTGTGGAAACTAATTAGTTCTCAATCAAGTTTACAAATGAGAGAATTGTTAAAGTCAAAAGAGATGATAGCCACTTAAAGAAGAAAAAATATTTAATTATGTGAATGAGACCCACATACTTATTAAATATTTTTTTTCTAGTTTCAGTGGCTGTCACCTTCTTTTGACTTTAATAATTACTTCTCCGAAGACGAAGAAGAATGGAAAAATTGAAAAAAAAAATTGTGGGCCTGCACTTTGGGCCTCTCGCAAGAAATGGTGGACCGTTTGCTTTTTGAAGCCTGTTGTTTCTTTTTAGTTTCACATTGCACTCATTCTGATTTGACATGGCTATATAGTACATAAGAAATAAGAATGACATCAGTTTTTTTTTTCGGAAAACGTTGAATATCCGTTGTAAAATCATTCGATCCGAATTTAAGAGAAGAAATTAAACTCTCGGTTACTCAAAATAAGAATGATATAGATTCATAATAAACTCAATTTTATATTATCCTCTCTCGGTAAAACTATCAGGCAAGGATGATAATCGGGGGTCCCGTCAAGATCGATCACATCCTGTCACGTCCCGAATAATAATCGCCCAGAATCTCAACCGGTATTTTAAATTGGAGTGAAAATCATCTCGAATCTTGGACCAAATGATGTGGGATTCTGAATCCCGTCGGGATTCAAGACTTTTAAGACTAAAATTTGGGATTCGCGATAAAAAATTATCGCAAATCTCGACCCATTTTTTTATTCCTGAATCCTGGATCAACTGGGACGGGATCCCAATTTAGATTCGAGATTCGAGATTCGAGATTTTCTGTCAACTCTACTATTAGGGGGTTTCATTATAACAATAGAGAGTTTTGTTTAGTTTTTTTAATATTAAGGAGGTTTCGATTAGTTATGTCAAATATAAGGGGTTTTGTTGTTCCCTTTTTACCTTTTAGGAAAAAAAGTTTTGTTTTTTTTGCTTTTCTTTTCTTTTTTCGTTTTTATTTATTATTTTCTAGTTTTTTTGTGCATTACATGTATCATTACTGTTTTTTTTTTTTTAAAAAAAAAACAATATCATTATTTAAAGTAAAAATTGGAGAGAGAAAATCACATTCTCCCTTCAATTTTAGAATATTAGATCAAAATCTAACAGTCCAAATCGAAGGAGGCTCCAATACAAAATGTAGTATTGGAGTCCCCTTCCATGTGTTAAGTAAAAAAAACTGGAGAGAGAAATCGCTTTCTCTCTTCAATTTTGCATCGGAGCGGACTCCAATATAAAATGTATTACAGCCCCTTAATGTAGTACGTGGGCGGTTGGGTTTTCGATGACTTAGTAACAAAAAAAATTAGAAAAAGACAAATATTTTATCTTTAAATCTAAATTATTGGATCAAAATCTAACGGTTGAGATGGTATCAAGCGGGGCAGCGCGGGTCATGCCCCAATACGCACGCTTTACTTTTTTAAGAACATTTTTCCAAGATGCTTGGTTCGCTAATCCAACCGTCCAGATCGTATCGGAGCGGGGCATCACGGGTCATGCCCCATTACCCACGCTTTACTTTAAAAAAAAAAAAAAAAAAAAAACTTTAATCACCTTCCACGATGCTTCGTCGGCGCCTCCCCTCCACGCGTATTTAATAAGCATCAACCAAAAACCCTAAAATCATCTGAGTAACAAGAGTTGAGGAAAGGGCTGCGGCCTGTAAGAAATTTTCGGTCCTGGGAGGATTGGCAAAAAATATTTAAAAAAAAAAAAAATCAAAATGATTAAATCTTTTGCCAACTCCTCCCATGCCGATGATTTCTTATGGTTTCAATTCTTTCCAATACAACTCTAAAATGTGTAGACAGCTCTTTAGTTAAGAGATAAGGGACTGACTATATTTTAATTATTTATTTGTGTTGTGTGAAGAAAATTTTCCTCTAATCCCCCTATTCCTATAAATTTTCAATTTCTAAATCTCTTTCCCTTACTGTTTCCATCTTCATATTTATTCAATCATTCTGTCACTGTGTTTTTATCCAATCTGTATGTTGTGTTTGTTAGTGCTTTTAATTTTTTGATTTTATCATCCTGTTTGATTTTCTGGTTTGCCATGTGATTTAATTTTTTGTTGGTTTACTAAAACAAATAGTGGATCTCCGAGTGACTGTAAAATGTTTAAGATTTGATTATTAGGTCATGAGTTCGAGTTGTTGATCATCGATTATATGATTTAACGAGAGAGTTTTCAAAAGAAATTAAAAAAGAAAACAGTGGAAGAAATTAAAAAAGAAAACAGTGGATCCTGAAAAATAATCAAGTGTTTGTATTGAGATGACAAGTTAAAACTTGAGGAAAAAGATAAATCAATATGATTTTTTGGACTTAAATTTAGGGAGTTTATTTTTTATAAGAGTCTAGGATAGTCAAAAATTTTATTTATTCTGGATGGGATGATTTGGTGGTAGATTTCAATGTTTTCAAAAAAAAAATGTATTTGTAATTGTGGAATATTTTGATTAATGAATTTATTTCGGTACTTTGAAATAAATAAAACATCATATAGTATATTGAAAGATGAAAACCTGGTTGAGGCGCCTAGTTTTAAATGAATTTAGAGAGGTAGTTTGGAGCATATATTATTATGGGATGGATTGTATTATGGACTATTTACTAACTGTATAATAATTAAACTTTTATTGCCTTAGTGGTTTTTTTTTAAAGTCATTTTTTCTTCCTGACTGTTAGCAAGAAATATTTGGTTCATAATTCTTAAGGAATATGAAGCTGAAGAGAAATTGTAAGGAGATTATGACTAGTGATTTATGCTTGCTCATAAGAAAACTTTTAGAAGGAACAAATCTTAGTACATTACTTAGACATTGGCACATGAAAAGTGGACTAAAAGTCAACAGAAAAATATTTACATTCTACTATACACTAGTAATGTACAATACAAAAGCTTTTGCTACTGTCTTCTGGTTCTGGGAGAGGACTGTTGTGATCTGGATTCAGGACTAATTCTTGATTGATTAAATTTGAGGAAGAGCTGGCAGGATATGCTTGAATCTGCTCCGTTGATCCATAATATCTGAAACTGATGTCTGTGTGGATTCATTTTCAATGGGTTTTGGATGTTTTCTGAAATTTCTTAGGATAAAGTGGTTGAGGTGGAATGAGGAAACTGGACTGGGAAAACTGATACCCTTTTATGGATTGGTGTGGTGTTTAAACATACTAGAATTGAGAAGACCCACCACTGTGTCTTGGGGGAAAGCGAGTCTCGGATTCCTGATCAGGCAGCTCGATCCTCTGAGGAGATTCATATTCTTGCGTCTGTAGAGGAATCTCATTTCCGAGTATCCACTCCTCAGGGAATTGGACAAAACACCATCTAATCTCCTTGGAAACCATTCTATTTCTGGATCTGTTGATTGTTTGATTAAAAATGGTATAACCTTTGGGACTAGATTTCTTGGCTGCAGGGTTATTCGGATTTGGCATGCATTTGTAGTGAACTTTATACATCAAAACACATGGAAATGAATCTTCTTGGATTTCTATATTGTGAATTTTAACATAGATTGTTAAAACATCCAAAATATTTGAGTCTTGAAGAGAAACCATGATGTTTGGATAATAATTAAAATGAACAGGGCCAGCAGCTAGACTTGATTTAACGACGCTCAACAGGGAAGCATTGAAATCAAGAATTCGCTTGTCTCTTAAGCAAAGCAACATGGATGCATTGTGACCATCGCTTGTGAGTGCTTTGACACCAACCTGGACTGATCCTATATGCAGGTATTTGTAGTTTGCTCTATGTTCTCTTATATCTTGTGGATCAAGTAATTGAATGGGTTCATTTTCTTTTCGTAATAAAATAGTTCCCTCAGTGGTTTTGATGGAATAATCTTTTCTGAGATTGAAAATGCTTGTTTTATATATTTCTTGTTTTGAGATTTTTGGGATCTTCCAGTTTTGCAAATGATTAGTTTCTCCTCTTAACATATTTGCTACACACTCGATAATTACACAGGATAATAGAACAACAACACAAATTTTTAAAAAAATATATCTATTAGGGTTTAGTAAACTTACATGACAACTTTGAGGTGATACCAGAGAACAATTTGATTCAAATATTCTTTGATATGAGTAAGATTAGAATATAATCTTTGTAGGAATGTGAATAAGTTTTGAGAGGGATTCTTTTATCAGGCAAAGCTTATTCTTGAATCTGCTTTTTTCTCTCTTTGATTGAGGGAGGCAACTTTATAGGCACTAAAGAGAATATATGCTCTTCTGCTTTTGATTATCTCGAGACTTCATGAATATTTTGCTTTTCCAGTGCTTTTGCTTTTGCTTTCATTATTGTCCATGACCGGCCCCCTTTTTTTGTCTTTTTATTCAGGGTTGGGAAACAATGTCTCCGTAAAAAAACAAGAGTAAAAGTGGGGATATATGATGATAACTCTTTAAATGATGATATTTCAGATCCACATTAGACACAAATAATAATCTATTTAGAGATTAGTAGTCATTTTATTTTATGAACTTATTTTGTTATGTTTTATTTTGTTTAATTTTGATGAATACATTTATGTATTAGTTGATATAGATTTATTGTGAATAATTTATACTGATGCTTTTAGTTTTTCCGTCGTCTCGTTTCACGCGAGCGATCTCCTCGCACCGCATATCGAGTTTTCAAACTTTAGATATCACGACTCTCATAAAATCACTCCAACCTTCATCATTTGATATGATACAGAGAATCTTTTCTATATACTTGTGAATTTTCTGTCATATTTTTTTTTTCTTTTTGTAGTGATGTCTATCTCTAAGCTTGTTTGTAACATCTCAAAATGAGATCATTAAAATCAAGCACTCTCTATTTTCATACGTTGGATTTTTTGTATTGATAAAATTTCATGTCAAAACTTGTTCAATCAAATTGTAATGGTTTATAATAGTCCCCAACTGATGTGGTTTGATGGCATAAGACTTAGGATTTAGTTGTTCAAATCGTAGGTTCAAATTCAGATGGTGCACTCCTTATAAGAGTCTGAGGTAGCCTGAGGTTTTACATGTTCCGCTTAAGTCCGGATCGAGTGATTTGACAACAAAATTTCCAATTGGCATGTTTGAACTTTGAACAAGCTTCTTTTGAACAAAAATCTCATTCTCACTTCATTCAAAAGATAAAGTACTTCGTTCAAACGCTATATTTTGCTACATCAACGCTTGAATTAGATTTTGGAAAACCCTAATTAATCTATATAAACCTTTAGTAATTTGGCCCTATTACTACATCAAAATTGGTTTTGTAAAAACCAATTTTTACTTTGTTTGTTTGAATCCCTGTTATTTTTCATCTTAGGCAAAGCAAAATTATGTATGTATTGTACTATGATGGTTATGTCATTGCTTTTGCTTTTTGCCTTTGCCCAAAGCTGCTTTTAAGGTTTTGTCTTATTGCTCATGTACAAAAAAAATAAATAATAAATAAAATAATAATAATAATAATGAGAGAGATAGTTCGATATGATTTTTTTTTTGGGTCAAGAGTGTTTTTTTTCTTTTTTTAATTTCAAAAGTTCTTTGTATTATTATTATTACTATAATGCAAAGGGCCCATTATTATTGTAATAAGTTTTTTATTTAATACAAAATTAATTGTAAATATATTTTAATTTTATAATTTAATAATAAAAAATTAATTGGAGAGGTTAATTGTGGAGATTAAGTGCCACATATCTTTTTTATTTTAATTAGAGATTATAATATATTTTTTTAGTATAACTAGTATTGGCCTTGCATTTTGTGCTGGTTGAACACATCTTTAACTATAATTTTATATCATATCCAAAATCATAATGCTATTTTAGGTATTTAATTTATAAAAATTTAATATAATATATTCAATTTAAATTTAATTTTTCTTATCGAACTTGAAACACAACAAATAATAAAAATTTCATAAAAATACTTATATGTTTTCTTATTATAATAGGTTTCTTTTTTTATTTTTTATCATTTTAATTTTATAATTAATAATAATAGGTTTCTTATTTTAATTGTCATAGGTTTCATATTTTAATTTTATAATTTAATAACAAAAAATATTTTAGAGATATTTTAATTTTATAATTTAATAATAAATAGGATATTCTATTTTTATATCGTAATAAATTTTTTATTTTAATAATTTATAATTTTTTAATTTAATAATAAAAAAATTAATTATAGAAATTAGGTGCAACGTATGTTTTTTTTTATATTTTAATTCTAATATATTTTCTCATTATAATAGGTTTATTATTTTAATAGTTTATCATTTTAATTTTATACGTTAAAAATAATAAATTACAATATTAAATAATTAAATTAATAGGTTTCTTTTTAATTTTAATTGGAGATTATGTTTTTATGTTGTAATAGGTTTCTTATTATATTATAATTTTAAAAATAATAAATTAAAATTTAATTAATAAAATTAATAGGTTTATTATTTTAATAGGAGAATATATTTTTATATTGCAATAGGTTTCTTACTTTAATATTATATTATGTTTTTATATTGTAATAAGTTTCTTATGTTAATAGTTTATAATTTAATAATAAAAAAATTAATTGTAGAGACTATGTGAATTGTAGAGATATTTTAATTTTATAATTTAATAAGAAAAAATTAATTATAGAGATTAGCTTAATTGTAGATAATTAATAGTATTTTTTATTATTTTAATATGATAGTCTCATATGTTTTCTAATTATAATAGAAATCTTATAAAATTATAATATGTATTTTTATTGTAATATGATTTTCATTTAATAGAATTATTAATTTATTTTAAAACATTAATACGAAGTCATCATGTGATGCAATGAGGAGGCTTAAAAATGTTTAACATATATATAGATATATATATATATATATATATATATAATTGTCGAGATGTTTTAATTTTATAATTTAATAATAAAAAAACTAATTGTAGATAATTTAATAGTATTTTTTAATAGGACATTATAATATGTTTTCTTGTTATAATAGAATTCTTATGAAATTATAATATATATTTTTATTTTAATATAATTTTTATTTCATAGATTTATTAATTTAATTTTATATATTTATTTGTGTGATTATAATTTGTGTAGAATTTTCAAAAGCTCATTTTTAAACTTTAAACATTTGGGAGTAGTGCGAGCAGTTTAAATTTTAAGCTTTTAGAATTAGTGATGGTAGAATTTTTTTTTAATTATTTAAAATATTTTTATTTTATTTCACAATTTTATTTCAATTTTTCATAACATAATTTTAGATTTTAAAAAAAAAAAATTAATTTTAAATTAATTTTAATAAAAGATTTATTTAAAGAACTTGTGTTTAAAAAAGTTTTAATTTAAAAGTTATACTAAACAAGACTTTATTCTTGTTTACTTTTAAATGGATCTAGTGTTTTTCCCTATCATTATCTTATTTCTAAATATATTTTATTGAGAAATTATCATCTATCCACTCGAAAATTACTTAATGTTAAAAAAAAAAAATCTGATTTTGAGAAAATGTCATATGTGCATCCAAAGTTATTAAAAAATTTCATTTACCATCCAATTTTTTTTAAAAAAAAATTATCATCTATCCACCTGAAATTTAGTTGATTTTCAGGGGAAAACAAATCCAATTTTGGGTGGTAAATGTTCATTTTTAATAAATTTGTGTCAACATATATCATTTTCTCAAAATTGGATTTTTTTTTTCGAACATTAAATAATTTTCGAGTGGATAGGTTGTAATATCCCAAATTCTGAAAGATTTCCGAATTAAGGTTTAGAATTTGGAATTGGATAATATTCGAAAATAAGAGTTTATGTGTTGGAAAATAGGTCGGAACGTTTTAAGTGAAGATTCATCGTGTTGGAAAACGCGTGATTTCGAGAACTGGTTACGCCATTTCTATTTATATCGTTATATGCGTAAAAGTTTATTATTTCGGCTATAAAATAGCAAACGAACTCATATTGAGCTTATTATTGAACCATCAGACTCATTTTTCCGAGACGAACAATTTTTGTGTTGAACGTTTTTTGAAATTGGCATAAAAAAGACTTCACAAATATAAATTTTCGAGAAAGCCCCATGACAGGGACCTGACTACAATTTCGCTGGGTTAGAACGTAATTTTTCAAAATTTTTCTATAAATACTCAATGTTTTCAGAATTCATGGAAATGACATAACTTCTCAATTATTCTCATCCGACCTCTCATCCTCAACTCACGTTTTGGAGAGATCCAATCGCACCGGCAGCCTGCCAGCCATCGCCGGCCGGTTCGATCAGCCAGAGGGGTGCGCCAATCACCCCTCCACCTTGTGGTGGCCGACGGCAACCCCAAATTTTTGCCGACAACAATCAGAAGAAAGAGAGACGCGCGTGGTGAATTTTTCAATCCAAGCTCATCACTTCATTTCACGACCCGAGACACCCACGAAATTGAATCTCTCGGAGAGTACTACAAGTTTACGGTGACAGATTTTTCGTTCTGTGCACGGTTGCACGCCAAACAGGATAGAAAACTTTGGTGAATAGTGACCCCATGAGTGAACAGTAACTCTGATCGGAATTCCGTCGATTCCAACGCGTTCATGGGATTGTTTGGAGTCCGTATATTTCCTCGAAATCTCGGTAAGACCTCTTGGTAAAAACTCACAAATTTCAAGTTTGTCGTTAAATGTTCGGATGTATCCAGTATCTTCGTAGAGTAGCGTACTTATATAAATTGAATTGTTTGAGTATGAGTATATCGAATATGTGTATTTGGTAGAATTCTGGTGAAAACGGAACGAATTGGATCGATCCGATAAAAATGGATTTTTACGTATAATGACGTGTTTTGATTGTAATGATAGTTATGAGTTATTTATGATATTACGAAAATATTTGGATAAATCCGGGTAGGTTCAGAGGGTTCGAGACCATTCCGTAGCGTTTACGGAAATTTTTTCGGAAGATTTTTCAAAAACACGTAAACCGAGTATTTAAGTTAACTAGTGGCTAGAATTAATTTCTAATGATGTTTTAAGAATAATAGAACTGAAATCATCGAAATTGAACTTAATATGATTGTCCCAAAAAGATCCGAAAGTTGTTATAGTTAAGTCGAGAATTTTGTTAAGTTGCGATTCTAACGGCGTTTTGCGATTTGGTTTGACATATTTGACTATGACCTGAAGTGCTCGCGAAGCCAGGTAAGTAACCATGTAATGATAACTTGAATTGGTGAATTTGTGTTTCAATATATATATATATATATATATATATATATATTGTTGGGGTTTTGAGCGGCAATTAGGGTAAATGCAGCGGAACGCAAAAAATTAAAATTTTCCGATTTCAATAATTTTTCTTACTCAATACTTAAAAACTGAAATTTTTACCAAAATATAAGATTTTTCAGTAATTACCATTTTTCCCCAAAACTTTGTATTTTTGTCATTTTAGTCCAAAATTATCAAATACAATTCTAATTGATTCCAAATTAATCCCAAAATGATTTATACATGTCTAATACATGAAAATATAATTTGCAACACAAACCCCCAATATTTCTACAAAAGCTGAGAGCACCCCTGAACTTTTCTTAATTACGATTTGGCCCCAAATAAACTGAATTTCAAGAATTTACCGAATGGTCCCTAAACTTTCAAGAATTTACAATTTGGTCCTTTTTGTTCAAAACATGTCAAGATCAAATCTAAAAATTCCCAAATTTAATATACATCATATCTCATCACAAATATGAAAAGCCCCAAATTTGGTGAAAGTTTAAAAACCCTAATTTTATAATTTCACAAATTAACAAAATTAACACCAAATTAATTAAATTCAATTCCCACAACACCAAACAAGTCTCACCATCATGAAACAACTCAAGAACAATTCTAGGTCAATCATGAGTGGCTAAGTAACTCTAGAATGACAACTTCCATCAATATGGTAAAAAGAAAGCTTAATAAACAATTTTAAGCATTCTTATTCAATTTACATGCTTCCATCTTTCATCCAAGTTCCCAATCATCAAAACACATCCATAAGAAAGTAGAGAAGAAACTAAGCTACACATGTTGAAGCTTATGATCTTAGAAATAATTTTCAAGAAGAATAAAGTAAGAAAATCCTTACCAAATTTCCAAAAATTGCAAGCTTTTTTCCTCTCTTTCTCTTTTCCTCTCTTTCTCTCTTCGTATTTGATTTTTTAAGGTTCTTAGATTATGAAACAAAAAAGAAAAATGGCCTTATATATTTTTCCCTATAGCCATGGAAAAAAAAGGAAAAATAATAGCCATTTATTTTCTATTTTTGTTTCAATTAATGGAAAATGATTTAATAAATATTTGTGGTTATAAATCATCAAACAATTTTATGTTTATCACAAATAAACCAATTAAATCATGCCATTACAACCAATCATAATTGGCCAAGAAAATCAATCAAATAAAGCCATTTAGCTTACTTTAATTAAAGTAAACTAGATATTAAATACTTAATTAATTTAATTATTTAACATTTAAATAATCAAATAATTAAATACAAATATTTCAAATATATGTATTATATTTACATTAAATAATCAAAATACATATATTAGTAATAAATGTCAAATATCACAATTCGACATTTAATAAATGGCCGATAAGATCTTAAAAGCATGTATCTTTGTTTAACTGTTAAACGACTTATAAATAATCAGTATTATTTATAAAAGTTGCCCTAGTGCCCTATGAGTATATCTCATTAGTGAGACTCTCTAGGTTCAGGCATATCCGTCACGAAATCTAATTTCGTGTCCATAATCTACCCACCCGTAAATTATGACGAACACATATAAAATCTCTGAACCATACAGGTCGAGGTCACTGCATATGTATAATCCTTCCATCACAGGTATCCGGATTATCCCAGAGATATAGATATAATTGTCAAATCTCTTTAGGTATAATCTCGTCGACGATTCTATCAGCAATCTCTTAAATAACACTTAGAATTGATTTCTACAGTGTACCATGTTAGGGTTGGTGCTCTGAGCGCCAATTTCTTATGTATTTCCCTGTAAATACTTTTGTATATATTTTATTAATGAATAAAATAGACAGTTTCTGTAATATAAATTTTTATTATTAATGGTAAAGATGTAAATGACCATAGAGTGATTGGTTATGATACAGTTGCAAAAGCGTCGCAACTGACATTGAGTGGTATCATAACAATATCATTCTTTAACTGTTCATGGTCAAAGTTTACAATTACTTGGTCAGTAAGTAAACTCGTTGAGACCGGTACGTGTCGTATATTGGAATGTTGGATTCTTATGGTTTCTCAATGAACCATGAGTCTCAGGAGACTCGTATAGACACATAGTTTTTTATATCGGATAAACATTGAACGACTTGCCGAAGATTCTTAATAGATGGTACACCAACGTCAATACGAATCTTCACGGGTTGAGTGAGCATAATGATCCTCCGACTTGAGATACCACTGTGGATATATGAGGTATCATTCACACTTTGATGACAGTCACATCACCGATCTATTTAGATCAGACATCTGCATGTTCATTGGGTGTTGATTGATCCTCATAATATCCTGTGTGTATCAAGATATGATCCGTCAGTTATGTGTACAAAGCATAAGTATCCATTATGGAATTAGCAATATGTTAAATCCATAGGCCCGTGGTACACTGTAGAAATCAGTTCTAAGTGTTATTTAAGATATTTCTAATAGAATCGTCGATGAGATTATACCTAAAGAGATTTGATGTTTATATCTATATCTCTGGGATAATCCAGATACTTGTGACGGAAGGATTATATGTATGCAGTGATCTCGACCTATATGGTTTATAGATTTTTTTCGTGTTCGTCATAATTTACGGGTGGGTAGATTATGGACACGAAATTAGATTTCGTGACGGATATACCTGAACCTAGAGAGTCTCACTAATGAGATATACTCGTTGGGCACTAGAGCAACTTTTATAAATAATACCAATATTTATAAGTCGTTTAACGGTTAAACGAAAATACATACTTTAGAGATCTTTTAGCCATTTATTAAATGTCGAATTGTGATATTTGACATTTATAATTAATATATGTATTTTGATTATTTAATGTAAATATAATACATATATTTTGAGATATTTATATTTAATTAATTATTTATTCAATTGTTGAATAATTAAATTAATTAAATATTTAATATCCATTTACTTAATAAGATAAGATATTTGGCTAGTTTTAATTGGAAATTGTGGCCAATTTTAATTGGTTACACTTGGAATGATTTAATTGGGTATTTTTAGATAAACATCAAATTGTTGGATGTTTAATTACCATAAAAATTGATTAAATCATTTTCCAATTATTAAACAAAAATTGAAAAATTGTGGCTAGTAATAATTCCCATAAAATCTGTAATTTAGGGAAATTATTTAAGTAATTTTTCCTCCTTTTTTTTTCATATTCTACAAACCCTAAAAATCAAATACAAAGGAAAGAAAGAGAAAAAAAGGGAAAAAGGAAGAAAAACCTTGGAATTCAAACATTTTAGTAAGTTTTTTCTTACTTTTTCTTTAATGAAAAATATTTCTTTCATACTAGGCTTTAATATGATTAGCTTAGTTTCATCTCTACTCTTCCATGGTTGTGATTTGATGATTTGGGGCTTGAATGAAGATGAAAGCATGTATATTAATTTACTTTGCTTTAAATTATTTAATAAGCATTCTTTTTGTCATTTTGATGGAAAGTTGTCATTCTAGAGTCTTTTAGCCACTCACATTAGACCTATAATTTTTCTTGAGGTATTTCATGTTGGTGAGACTCAATTGGTGTTGTAAGAATTGAATTAAAGCTTTGAATTTGATTAATTTGGTGTTAATTGATTAATTTGTGAAATTATTAAAATTAGGGTCTCCAACCTTCACCAAATTTGGGGATTTTCATATATGTAATGATTTTTGATGTATATATGATGTATATTAAATTTGGGAATTTTTGAATTTGATCTTGGCATGTTTTGAACAAAAATGACCAAATTATAAATTCTTAAAAATTGAGGGACTATTCGACAATTAGGGAAAAATCTGTTTCTTTGAATTTCAAACTGAATTTTCATGTATTAGACATGAATAAATCATTTTTGAATTGATTTGGAATCAATTAGAATTGTATTTGACAATTTTGAACTAAAATGATTAAAATTCAAAGTTTTGGGGCAAAACGGTAATTTCTGAAAAATCTGATTTTTGAGTAAAAATTTCAGTTTTAAGTATTGAGTAATTGAAATAAATTAGTTTATTTTAATTACCCAAGAAAAATAATTGAAATCTGGAAATTTTGATTTTCCCCGATTCGCTGCGTTTACCCGAATTACCGCCCAAAAACCCCAACATACCACGAGCCCGTGGATTTAACAGATTGTTAATTCCATAATGGATACCTATGCTTTGTACACATAACTGATGGATCCTATCTTGATACGCACAGGATAACCCGAGGATCAATCCACACCCAACGAACAGGCAGAGGTCTGATCTAAATAAATCGGTGACATGACTGCCATCAAAGTATGTATGATACCTCATATATCCACAATGGTATCTCAAGTTAAAGGATCACTATGCTCACTCAACCCGATAAGATTCTTATTGACGTTGGTGTACCATCTATTATGAATCTCCAGCGAGTCGTTCAGTGTTTATCCGATATAAACATCTACGTGTCTATATGAGTCTCATGAGACTCATGGTTCATTGAGAAACCATTAGAATCCAACATTCAAATATACGACACATACTGGTCTCAGCGGGTTTACTTACTGACCAAGTAAATTGTAAACCTTGACCAAGAACAGTTAAAGAATGATACTGTTTTGATACCACTCAATGTCAGTTGTGACGCTTTTACAACTGTATCATAACCAATCATTATATGGTCATTTACGTCTTTACCATAAAATAAAAGAATTTATATTACAGAAACTGTTTATTTTATTCATTAATAAAATATATACAAGAGTATTTACAGGGAAATACATAAGAAATTGGCGCTCAGAGCACCAACCCTAACAAAATCTCCCACTTACTCTAGTGCCAATATCGATTGTATCTAATACCCATGAACTCCACATGCTTATCAAATAACTTCGGAGGTATGGCCTTCGTGA
>SKCR01046028.1:0-100734 GCA_019454045.1 Zanthoxylum bungeanum | reverse complement strand
CCTAGTTTCCTAGTGGGCTAGGATCCCGTTAAATAACACACAACCTTTACTTTGGCCAACAAGTTGTATGAAACTTAACTAGGTAGATCTCTAAGATCGATTGGATCTCATCCAATTCCTAGATCCAGTAGGTGGACCTCCAAGTCCGAAACATATATCCAATATATGTAAATATATCCAATATATTTCCTAACATTTTCCTCTAAATCAACTAAGCCTTGGCTTTGGCTCAACAAGCTTAATGATTCTAGTTAAGCGTGACCCATTGACAGTGGGAAAGCTTCATAATCGAAGTCGATGAACTAGAAGTGACCATGACTTTGGCCAACAAGTCACAACCGCCCAAGACATAGGATATGGAACAAAGCTTACACGGTTCAAACACATCTGCGATGGATAAAGGTCTTGACTTTGGCCAACAAACCAATGTCAATCTTGGATCTTGAGTGAGAACCACTCAATGGAAGGAAAAATGCTTAATATTGAATGAGGGTTTTTCGCGTAAATTGGCAACCAATTTATTATCTTTAATTAGGTCTCATCATACACCCTTAAAAATGCATTCTAAAAGCATAATAAGGCGCGATAAAATTTAATAATGATATGCGAATGGATATTTAACAAATTGTTTCTAGAACAAATCTCTCCCGCTAACACTATTCTTACTTCTACCCAATTACATAACACTAAAAGAAACCTCATTTGCATTGAGGGGAATTGGTGAGAAGAGAAATACAAAGAGAATATAGATAATAGGCTGGACACGCATGTCCAATTTAATAAATTCTAAATTTATTACAATAATTTCCAAAATTGCCTTCACCATTCTAATATCCATCTGATATACATTATTCATACAATACATCCAAGTATTCACACAAAGCATGTTATTAATAAATCTAATCCAATTAATTAATCTTTGATTAGTGACCATCCAATGTTCAAACAACGATTTGA
Source organism: Zanthoxylum bungeanum (assembly GCA_019454045.1). Taxonomy (NCBI): domain Eukaryota; kingdom Viridiplantae; phylum Streptophyta; class Magnoliopsida; order Sapindales; family Rutaceae; genus Zanthoxylum; species Zanthoxylum bungeanum. Next base: position 99,777 of record SKCR01046028.1, on the reverse strand, counting down.
TTTGCGCGAGTCCGACTCGTTTGAGAATAAATACTCAAAGTACGTATTCTTGAATTATATCGAATTACAATTTTAAATCCAATTTAAATTGTATCCAATACTAATTCATATTTAATTCCAAATTAAATAATTACACTTATTTATGTGTCTTAAAGACTTGGATTCCAAATCCAATCTTAATGGGTCTCAAAGGCCCAATTAGTATCAAATACTATTCAATTAAAGTTCAATGTGCTTTCAATTAATTCTTTAGGCGTGGGCTTTGGACATTATGGATCAAACCCAAAAGCCTTGGCCCTTTTAGGAATCATCCTATGCCAAAAATCAATTTAGGCCCATTAGGCCCAATTAAATTATTAAAGGCTCAATTGTCATATTTGGACTTTATGGAAATGGTTTTGGGCCCAATTGGATCTAACCCAATTGTCCTAAACCAAACTTGGCCCAACCAAGCCCATTAAGCCCAATTACAACAAATTACATATTAATCTAATTAAAGTGCAATTAGTATAATTAATCAATTAATCTAATATTTCCAAAATACCAATTAATTTAATTAATCACACTTAACATTTCAATTTATGTCCAACACAAATTAAAGCACAATCAATCCATTCCAACATGCCAGGCTCACGGCATTGGCAAGGAATTTTTCATGCAATTTGATTTCAATCCAATTAAATCAACATATATCATACATATCATGCCAACAACACATCCAATTTTTAAATTTCAAAAAATTAACCATGAGCTTCCTAGGGTAATTCTCGGCCAAACATGGATTTTGGGGATTTTTGATCTAATCAATTTATCACAAATCCAATGATATACAAATCCAATTCAACATCATATAAACTCAACAAACTCATCAATTTAGGCAAAATCAAGCTCCAAGCATAAAATCCCAAATTAAAGTTTACAAACCCTAGAATCAAATCAAGCTTAGATCTCACTCTGATACCATTGTTAGTGTTCCTAGAACATGCCAAGGATCTCTAAGAGTGATTCGTGTGTGAATTTTACCAAAGGAAGTTGTGGAATACTTACATTGGTTTGGATGGATTTGAAAACTTTTCTTTGAAGATGGAAGCTCCAAGCCTTCTATTAGTGTTCCAACACTTGGGTGAGTCTCCCTATCACCTTCCATTGACTCCTTAATGTGCTAGCATACTTGATTTTTGCAAAAAAAAATCCATGGGAGAAGGAGAGAAGCTCGGCATTTTGTGAGGAAGAAGAGAGAATAGATTGATGTGAATAGTAACCCATATCCAACTTCCAAAGTTGACTGACTTGGTTTATATAATAAGGTCGAGTTTTGAATTTGGTTTGAGTGTATTATAAGTAAAGCCAAGCTTTCTTTCAATAAATCAAATCCATGAAATAAGCCTAACCACTTCCATCAAATGTCCAAATTTGATGCAAGTGAAGTGGGTCCCACCATTTTTAAATTTCAAATTTAAGTCGGCTAATCCAACACGCAACTTCGCTCGGGCCCGGGTTCGTTTAATTCCAAATAAATGAATTTTTCATTGCGACGCAATTAAATCAATTTTAATTAAATAATAATGCCTAGCAAAATTATAATAAAAGTCGCTTGCGAATTAATTCTAAATTAATTCGTTTGCCCGAATTAAAATCCAATTTTAATTCCGCTTTGAAATCTAATTTCATTTAATATATCCAATATATTATTTTAGCCTAATTAAATAAATTAAATAGTGAAATCCAATTTAACTATTAAATTTACTTTGCCGTTTAATTCCAAATTAATCGCGTTCTCTCTTCTAGTCGAATTAATCCCATATTAATTTTTACCGTAATTAATCCTAGATTAATTTTCTCTCTCTCATAATTAATCCTAGATTAATTATGTTCGAGTGAAATATCATCGGCGAATCTTTGGGAGGCGACCCAAGAGATCCCTGGATATGTTGGTAGTAAATACGGTCATCGGACTATCCGAACACGTGCGTACCCGGTACCACGTTCTTACCGATTTACAAGACATGGTTGGCTTCTAGCAAAACACCATGTCTACCCAATTCTCTAGAAATATTCTTTTAAGGAATATATAATCTATGTCAGGCCTAGTATACATATTATTGCGTATTACGATCCAGTATCAGATGTCACATGCTAGGCCTGGAGCTGGAGTTGTGTCTGCCCCGTACAAAGCATATATTGGATCACTAGCAACTAGTCTCTTTATGATCGGAAAGCCATGACCTAGTCATACTTCCCCGATGGCTATAGCACTTGAAAGTACCAGTTCTGTATCCATGCGTGATCATCATCTCCATATGACTGAAGTGATACTTCCATCTTGACGTCACACCCAATACACTACGATTCTTAGTATACCCAGAAGAGGCGTACACAGAACCTGTTAAAGCCCCGGATGACCAAAACCAAAGTATACTGATTGTCGCAAGTATTAGCGATGCAAGTCTCAGGTTAAGACCAAATACACCTACCCTGATTCGGATTCCCATAGACACATAGTCATACTACTAATGGGATTCCGAGGGATCTATCCAGAGCGAAGCTGTTCCCGTACCATCGGAAAACAAAACCTCCTATCACACTTGCATGAGTATCCAATACTCAAATATATGAGAACTATACCGTTAAGCTTCCATAACGCACACAAGTGTAATACTAGCCTATTCCGCATTATCGATGTCCAGTCTCGATAATAGTATGACTAGGGATATTTAATGATTAAACCTTTGTGGATTAATATTGTCTCATATCTTATTAATCTGGTACTAATCATATGGACTTTTATCATTTATATATCCAGGTAATCCAATTACAAATGATAAAAGAGCAATTTCCTTTGTCACATAGTTAATTTGTACAACAACACCATGTTTTGTACAAATAGTGATGCTATAGGTCATAATTGTCCAACACATACATCCACAGTGGTATCTCAACTCAAAGGACCACTATGTTCACTTGACCCGAGAAGATTCCTATTGATGTTGGTGTACCATCTATTAGGAAATCTTCAGTGAGTCGTTCAATATTTATCCAATATAAGCACCTACACGTCTATACGAGTCTCCATAGACTCATGGTTCATTGGGATAAACCATCGGACCAAGTCTCGATATACGACGTGTACTGGTCTCAGTGGATTTAACTAACCGACCCGTGTTAGTAAATCTTGACCAAGAACTTTATTTGATAATATACTTCTAGTAGTGACACTTCCCAATATCAATTACAAATTACTTTGTAACTGCGCACTACATTATATATTATCGGATCTTTGTCTAATATATACATATAACTAAATCATATTTAGTTTCAATCTAATCGTAATTAGATCGAATATGTATATAAAAGCAAGAAGTATTACCATAAATAAGTAATATTACGGAAAAATGAAATGTTGTATTCATGAATCAGACATGAATACGATCCAGATTGGCACTCCGAGCACCAACCCTAACAATTTCTCCCACTTGCTCTGGTGCCAATCCATGGTATCATATACATATCTAAATATGTATCACATACGCATGGTCCTCAAGAGCTGACCTTTCACTCAAAAGGTAGGCAACAACAAGTAAGTCCGCTATAACATATTGAATTTGTCTAACAAACCCAAAACGTTTCCTTTAACTTGTATCATTCATATTTTATATAACCTAAGTTATACATCAATATGACTCAAATACAATATCAATATTGTGCTATAACTACATAATTGTCCAAGTATTTAAGGATCAGGTCCAAAATACTATACAGACAACTGCAAGCACAACACTAATATCAAAACTTCTAATTTATAAGGTCACTTTGTAACTTCATAAGTCAATACTTCATAAGTTACAATTAATTCCACTTACATAGTAGAATCATTCGTGACACTCCCACATATCTTTTCTGACTTTTTTTATGATGTAGACCATCTAACATCATAATTAGATTCAAACTAATCAGACCCTCATGGTTGCAGACTATATTCTCCATGAATAAGAAACTCGTTCTTAATATCTCAAAGATAACAAAGAATGTGTTTCAGACACATCATATGGTATATAGCGCATCAAAATAGTTCGTAACAACTATTATTAAATTGATGTATCTTAATCGTACATAATATAATATTCATTACGCCATCATCTTATGATGTATAAGATTGTTTAGACATTCTAATCAATTTCTCTTTCGAGTAAGGAATCATCCTTTACGAAGATGAATACAATATACAAGAGACACACTAACTGTCAAACAGTTATACTAACTGTCAAACAGTTACTCTTGCTGTGTTTCTTATTAGATCATATATAATGCATGACTAATGAGAGTATCTCACAAGTCTCTTGTTTTATATCATATATAAAACTTTATATCAAATATAACAAAGACTACTCCCACTGCTTTCACGGAGAAAATAAGACTTAGATAAACCTTTTACCTTATAAACATATCATTATTACATTAATAATGATAATGTCGTTAGGATATACAATACTAGAAAGAAATTTGTACGCTCTCACTGACCCTACCATCATAAATGAATTCTCTATGTTTTGATAAAATCAGACAATCTGACTGTAATCAAAATTAGAGAATACGATTTCCAGAAAGCTTACCCGAGTCTACAATAGACTCTATAAGCTAGTATATCAAATTGTGATCTTAGCAAAATACAAACTCCATGGTCATCTAGAATGAACTCTTCAAACAAAGAAATCACAATGGATCTCTTATTCGAAGAAACCATTCAGGAACACCACTTTGCATTCTTTAGCCAAAATATATAGTTTAATATCAACATTAACCAACAGATCATTAATTGTTCAATTAGTGCGACTAGAGATAAGTTTCCTCAGAATCTACAATAGATTGCTGAGTATAACTTTTCTCACTGTCATACTATAAATGTCAAACCTTTAATAAGCGCACTGTGCTTTTGATGCGCAAATAATTTACACATTTTATGAACAATTCATAACGAAAGCTTAATCAAGTTCAAAACTTGATAGTAGTGAGCTATGAACAATCTTAGATCTATGGTATAATCTAACTTCCGGAATCGATATCAAATATCGCTCCCACTATAAGTTATAGGATAATTTTCTTCGATAAGAAAAAAACAGAATCAATAAGTATCAAATACTTCGCAAATGATTCTGACATCCTATTGGACTTATACGAAAGATGTCTAAGGGTCTTTTCATCTTATTAATTATGTAGTTCCATTTATAGTTTATCACGCTCACATTTGACTTCAATAAGTCAAGTCTTTTCTACAATGGTCAACATCTGATATCACACACCAAGTAATAAAACAGTTTTATTACTCGAGATCGTAGAAAAGATATTTCATCAAATAAAATATAATATTTTATTAAATATAATAAATGATAAACTTTTGATTGTACCTTCGAGGCACAAGTACTTTTAATTATATAACTATTATACAAAAGAAAGATTCAAATCTCAAACTTTTCAAGATTCGAATTTTCTACCTATACATATCAAATACGTAACTATAGAAACTAATGGAACCTTAATTAAAAGGACGAATTAGAGTTACTGGAGTACATCCCCAAGAATATTGAAACTAATTCGGTAACACTCAATATCAAACGAATCAAATCATATAAGATTCGATTTCTCCCACTGACCAATTCCATCATGATGGAATCGTAGAAGAATAATATTGAGTAAAGATCATATTCATTTAATAACCTTAGAACTAATTGCCATTAATTCATATGTTTGATCATATCAAACAACTTTGAACAAATAAAAAAAAAAACTCACGATGAATTTTAATTATATCGTTTTCAAAACTTCAAATCGAATATTTTTGAATCATTCAAAATATGCATCACATGACTTCAACACATGTCGGCCTGTGATCTCATCTTCGTTCCTTGGGTCAACATACCGAGGTGGATGATATAAGGTCGAACTTTCTGACTTCTTCAACCAGGTCGGGTTGCTAAACATAGACTCCCTCGGGTCAGTTTCCACAAATACTCAATTTAATCCAAATCCAATACTTCTTCTCTAGGTCGGGTCGGATCTACAACTCACTTCATCCTCAGCTTACTCTGACCTTGGGAGAACTTCTATGTATAGTGTGATTAGCCTTTTCATCTGACTTCAGTTTCTCTGAGCCCTTAAACCTTTATCACCTCCATTGGCCAAATATAAATCTCATTCTACTCTTCCCCGCTATTTAACTTTCTTAAGGTGAAAACAACCTTCAACAATTGCATGAAATGGTACTTTGATTTCATAATATATTAATAATTATACTTGTATAATGGTAATAATATAGTAGTATACGTTGTCACACTAGACAAATTAGGATTTTTTATTTTATTTTATTTTATTATTATTATTATTATTTTTTTGCCTCTGTGGATAATGATTGAACCGTGGAGTATGTAAACCATACAGAGAGGTCCCAATAAAACTGTAGTTCATTTTCATTTGATGGTGATGGTAATTGATGATATTTTGGGGTACCATAATTTTAACATCATATAAAATGGGCAACAAATCCATGAGAGATGAGACAACCTAAACTCAGTTTTGATCAACTTATCAGCAATCTCATAAATTTTAGTTGGTAAGCAACTATATATAGAGTTGAACAATTTACCACAATGAGATATCTGGCGAGGGTAGTATATGATAATCAAAATAAAACCGTGAGATATCAGGACTTTGAAATTGGAGATTCTGAACAGTTAAAATAGACAATATTTTTACTACGTAATTTGACACTAGATTATTTTTTGGTTTGGTGGTAAATGATTTAATATTTGAATGTCAGTTCCTGAGTTCGAATTCAGGGAATCTATGTTCTTATAAAATTTTGAGACAATCGAGTGGTTTTGTGATATGATTTCTAACATTTCCAAAAAAAATATATATATATTCTGACACTAGAAAATAAATGATTTAGTGAGCAATATTTTAAGAAAGATTACACCTATGGGTAATTTACTTGAGATTCGTCTTAAAATGCATACATAATTCTTTGCATAGTTCCTAAATTCCCAAAACATTTGAAAAACCCTCATAGTTCCCTCATGCGAAAATGATGGCGTTTGATAAAATTAACCTCATATTTTAAAATTAAGCTAAATCAAAATATATTTGTTATTATTTTGATAATTTTCACATGTAATATCAAATTTAAAAAATAAAATAAAAAAAAATAAAAAAAAAAAAGCTAAAAACAAACATCAACATCACGCATGAAACCAACATATAAAAAAGCACTTTCTAATTGCTTTTCTTCTACTCCCGTTTTGCTGAACTAAACTCTCTCTGAATATCTTTTTGGCGGGAATGGACCCCACTCTCCAATCAAAATATCGTCTTCCTCAAGTCTCTTTCTCATAAACACACACAACCACCAAACCCCCATTTCTCACTCTGTAAATATTTAACACTCACTCTTTCCATATTCCCATTTCATTTCACTTCCTCCCCCGCAAAATCGACAAATGAATATCCACTCATTGCTTCTATTCTTCTTCTTCTTCTTCTTCTTACATTCCTTTCATTTGTGTCTTGCTCTGTCACCAGATGGCCTCACTCTGCTCTCCCTTAAATCCTCCATCGATCAAACTCCCGCATCAGCTTTCGCCGACTGGAATGACAATGACCCCACGCCTTGCTCCTGGTCTGGCGTTTCCTGCATGAACGTCTCCGGATTCCCTGACCCACGTGTGGTCGGAATCTCCATCTCCGGAAAGAATCTCCGAGGGTATATTCCTTCCGAGCTTGGTTCCTTAATCTATCTCCGAAGACTCAATCTTCACAACAATAACCTGTACGGATCAATCCCTGATCAGCTATTCAACGCCACTTCACTTCACAGTATCTTTCTCTACGGTAACAATCTCTCCGGTTCGCTTCCTCCTTCGATCTGTAACCTCCCCAGATTGCAAAACCTCGATCTTTCTAAAAACTCTTTGTCCGGTTCGCTTCCTGATATTTTAAAGAACTGCAAGCAGTTGCAAAGATTGATACTTGCTAATAACGAATTTAGCGGCCAAATTCCAGCTGGGATTTGGCCTGAGTTGGAGAATTTAGTACAGCTTGATCTTTCCGCTAATGATTTCAAAGGACCAATACCGAATGATCTCGGTGAGCTTCAGTTTTTATCAGGTACTTTAAATTTGTCTTTCAATCATTTATCGGGTAAAATCCCAAAATCGCTTGGGAATTTGCCTGTTACTGTCAGTTTTGATTTGAGGAGTAATAATTTAAGCGGGGAAATTCCTCAAACGGGGTCGTTTGCTAACCAAGGCCCAACTGCGTTTCTGAATAATCCTTTGTTATGCGGGTTTCCTTTACAAAAATCTTGCAAAGGTTCAACAGAGAGCCAACAAGAGACTCAGAATCCAGCTCCGGATTATGATAAGAATAAAAAGAAAGGCTTGAGCCCCGGTTTCATCATACTAATATCAGCAGCTGATGCGGCTGCCGTTGCCCTTATTGGTTTAGTGATTGTTTATGTTTACTGGAAAAAGAAAGATTCAAACGGAGGCTGCAGCTGCACTGGGAAGACCAAACTTGGTGGAAATGAAAATGGAAAGTCATGTCCTTGCGTTTGCATTAACGGATTTCGAAATGAGGATTCTGAAATTGAGGATCAAGAGAAAGCAGAGAGTGGCAAAGTGGAAGGGGAGCTGGTGGCTATTGATAAAGGGTTTAGTTTTGAGCTTGATGAGTTGCTCAGGGCATCTGCTTATGTGTTGGGCAAAAGTGGGCTGGGGATTGTGTATAAAGTTGTGCTTGGTAATGGCATTCCTGTGGCGGTGCGACGGCTAGGCGAAGGTGGAGAGCCGAGGTATAAAGAGTTTGTTACTGAAGTTCAGGCAATTGCTAAAGTTAAGCATCCGAATATTGTTAAATTGAGAGCTTATTACTGGGCTCCTGATGAGAAGCTTCTTATTTGTGACTTTATTTCTAATGGCAACTTGGCTAATGCTCTTCGAGGTCAGTTCTTTTTTTCAGATTCTGAAGTTTTTAACATTATTTTTTCAATTAGAGGTTTAGTTTTACTGCAATCTGGGCAATTGAAGTTCTGTGCATAGCAATGTTGAGGTAATAAGTTGCATAGATGAGCCCTTATTGGTCCACGTGGCTTCCAAAATGATGGTCAAATGGTAGCATAGCCCTTTGCATTTAAGATGGGCACCCATCATAACTCATTAAACATGCTGTAGGCCATAGCCATTCCTTCATTATTGTACCCTCGAATTGCCCAATCTTTTTTTACCCAGCAATCTGTAGCTTGGATGAGGATTTAATATCGAGTACTGAATCAATTATAGGATCCCACTTGAATCTCATTTATCCCATGACTGTTGATTTAACACTCAACACCGAAAAAATTTTAGTCGGCAATGCAAAATAGTTTTCTTTTATAGGTGTAGTTCGCTCTGTTACTTTGTGTCTTCAGTTCAGTTACAAGTTTCAATTAGAAACCAAATTAATGGCAAACAAGCCCTTTTTTTTTGGCAGTTAGTTTAATAATATAAATATTGGTATTTACCAAAAACAATATGCATCTGTTACTAATGTCAAAGAAAATGAACTGTACAGGGAGAAATGGTCAGCCATCATCAAGCCTCTCATGGTCAACAAGGCTTAGAATCGCCAAGGGCACAGCCAGAGGGTTAGCCTATCTCCACGAATGCAGTCCAAGAAAATTTGTTCATGGAGATGTCAAACCATCGAACATTCTCCTTGACAATGATTTCCAGCCTTATATATCTGATTTTGGCCTTAGTAGACTCATAAACATTACTGGCAATGACCCCTCTTCTTCCGGTGGCTTCATGGGCGGCGCCATTCCTTACATGAAATCTGTCCAAACTGAACGTACCAACAATTACAAAGCTCCAGAGGCTCGAGTCCCCGATAACCGCCCCACGCAAAAATGGGATGTCTATTCATTTGGAGTTGTTGTGCTTGAGTTGCTTACTGGAAAATCTCCTGAGCTTTCACCAACAACATCAACTTCCATTGAAGTTCTGGACCTCGTTAGGTGGGTGAAGAAAGGTTTTGAAGAGGAATATCCATTATCAGACATGGTTGATCCGATGTTGTTGCAAGAAGTGCATGCCAAAAAGGAAGTGCTAGCCGTTTTTCACCTGGCTCTTGCTTGCACTGAGGCTGACCCTGAGGTTAGGCCAAGAATGAAAAATGTTTCAGAAAGTCTTGAGAGGATTGGCACATAGCAGCAGCACATATTGGTTTCATTTACTGCTACAAACTGAAAATTCAGCAATTTTTTTTGTAGCATCATTGGAGAATTCATGTTTCTTTTTTCCCCTGTTGTGGCAAGTATGTAGGTAATTACATTTGTAATTTAATTTTTTACCCAAATTTTCCTATATAGGATTTGATTGTAATAAAATGATATTTGTTTCATTTAGCTAAATAAATTCTGTTAATGGTAAAATTACCTAATAGGGTATGGGGGCTTCATTTATTTCATTTAGCTCAATAAATTAAAATATATATGCAGGTGATTTCAATTAATAAATAAATAAAATTGATACCAATCTCCCACATATAAATCAAAAGACACAATCCAACATGTAGGAGTTCATAAAACATTCAAGATTGAGATCAACACATATACGATCATCATTTAGATAAATATGAACTTCTTTATCTAACAGATATTCTAAAGAAATTTATCTCTATCAGGGTCCAGTTCTATATAATCACATTATACAAGCCACCTCCATTTACATAACGTTACATGAATGATTTAGGGTTTCATCATCATATCAAATATTAAATGGACTGTAACTATAAATACATCGTAAACAAAGTATCCCGCTTTGTTTACTCTCGACGGACTATTTAAGAATATTGATCTCAAATTGAAATCTTCTTCTATATGTTGTATAAATACTGAGTTTGAAATTACATAAGTAATTATGGTATTTCTGATAATTTATAATTTGCGAACTTTAAACAAACAGGAGAATGTAAAAATACATATCTTTATTTATTTCAACGTTTACATAATACATGTAACTCTTAGGGCATAAACCCCAACAAGACATGTGTATGGGTGTGAGATGGGTTTGAGACGGTATATGCGACGGGTATGATATGATGTGTTCGATGTGTATAAGATGGGATGTGAGAGAGGCATAAGTGGTGTGAGATGGCGGTGTGCGATGATGTAAGATATGATTGAGACATGTGTGGGACATATGATGACTGTGAGATGGTCGTGAGATGGTATGATAAAAGTGTGAAATGGGATGTGCGGCGAGTGTGCGATGGGTGTGAGATGGTTTGCGATAGGCAAGAGACAGTGTAAGATGGGGTGAGATGGGTGTTATAGGGTTATTATTTTAATGGATATTTTTTTTATCAAATATCATGTATGCTCCCAATTTTTTTTTATACTAATCTAAAAAATTTGATACTCAAGACACATCATTTCTATATTACTGTTGGGGAAAAATCAAGAACATAGAAATACGACGCTTGGCCAGACACGTGGATAGAGACTCCAAGAATTCGGCAGTCACCCCGAAAGTCAAAGTAGCAAACGACGTTGTAAAAATGGCAGAAGGACAACGATTCAGAATCTCCTTTTCAAAGACTCCCATTAAGGCCTGACTTCAAAATCTTCCATCATAGTCTGATTTTAACGTCTACCGTCAGGACATTCGTTTCAAACTCATCTACGGGAAATTCAAATAAAGATCACAGGAGAAATTAACTCGAGATATCAGCTCCCAAGCTACAAGAAACGCAGAGAAAATGATATGACAGCCAAATAAATTACTTTTCATTTTTGTAACTAACTAACTGTTGCGGTTTTAGGCGGCAATTCCGGATAAACACAGCGGAACGCGGAAAATCAAAATTTTCCAATTTCAATAATTTTAATTGGGTAATTAAAATAAACTAATTTATTCCAATTACTCAATATTTAAAAACTGAAATTTTACCCAAAAAAAAAAAAATTTTTCATTAATTACCGATTAGCCCCTAAATATTTTGTATTTTTATCATTTTAGTCCTAAATTGTCAAATATAATTTTAATTGATTCCAAATCAATCCCAAAATGATTTATATATGTCTTATACATGAAAATACAATTTGCAACTCAAGAAAACAGATTTCCCTCATAATTCTGAGAGGTCCCCAAACTTTCAAGAATTTACAATTTGGTCCTTTTAGTTCAAAACATGTCAAGATCAAATCCAATAATTTCCAAATTTAATATACATCAAATTACATCACATATATGAAAAGCCCTTATTTGGAGAGGGTTATGAACTCTAATTTTACAATTTCCACAAATTGATTAATTAACACCAAATAAATTAAATTCAATACTTTAATTCAATTCCTACCACACCAAATAAGTCTCACCGCCATGAAATAACTCAAAAACAATTCTAGGTGACTTATGAGTGGCTAAGTAACTCTAAAATGGCAACTCACCATCAAATGGCAAAAAGAATACAAATAAACTAATTCCATGCATTCTTTATACATATACATGCTTCCATCTTTCTATCAGGTTCCCAACCATAAAAATACATACACAAAAAGAGTAGAGAAAAATCTAAGCTACACATATTGAAGCCTATAGTCTTAGAAATACATTTTCATGAAGAAGAAAGTAAGAAAAACTTACAAAATTCCAAAGTTTTCAAGCTTTCCTTTTCTTTCTTTCTCTTTTCCTCTCAACTCACTTTGTATTTTTATTTTAGGGTTCTTGAATAATGAAATAAAAAAGAAAAAGAGGGCTTATATATCTTCCTTGTAGTGGCCGAAACTTGGAAGAATAATAGCCAAGTAAATTTTCTATTTTTTGTTTCAATAAAGAATAAATTGGAAAATGATTTAATGAAAAAATTGTGATAATTATCCATTAACCAATTAATGTATATCACAACTTGTACCAATTAAATCAAGCCATTTTATCCAATAAAATTTGGCCAATTAATCCAATAAGAAAATGCCATTTGTTTACTTTAAAAAAGTAAAAAGATATTTATCATTTAATTAATCTAATTATTTAATATTTAAATAATTAAATACAAATATCTTAAATATATGTATTATATTTACATTAAATAATCAAAATACATATATTAATTATAAATGTCAAATATCACAATTTGATATTTAACAAATGGCCGGAAGATCCCAAATGCGTGTATTTTCGTTTAACCGTTAAACGACTTATAAATAATCAGTATTATTTATAAATGTTGCCCTAGTGCTATACGGGTATATTTCATTAGTGAGACTTTCTAGGTTCAGACATACCCGTCACGAAATCCTATTTCCTGTCCATAATCTACCCACCCATAAATTATGACGAACACGGATAAACTGTCTGAACCATACAGGTCGAGGTCACTGCGTACGTATAATCCCTCTGTCACAGGTATCCGAATTATCCCAGAGATATAGATATAAACGTCAAATCTCTATAGGTATAATCTTGTCGACGATTCTATTAGCAATCTCTTAATAACACTTAGAACTCATTTCTACAGTGCACCACAAGCCCATGGATTTATCAGATTGCTAATTCCATAATGGATACTTATGCTCTGTACACAGAACTGACGGATCCTATCTTGATACACACAGGATATCCTGAGGATCAGTCCACACCCAACGAACAAGCGGATGTCTGATCTAAATAGATCGGTGACGTGACTGCCATCAAAGTGTGGAGGATACCTCATACATCCACAGTGATACCTCAAGTCGAAGGATCACTATGCTCACTCAACCCGAGAGGATTCTTATTGATGTTGGTGTACCATCTATTAAGAATCTTCAGTGAGTCGTTCAGTGTTTATCTGATATAAACACCTATGTGTCTATACGAGTCTCCCGAGACTCATGGTTCATTGAGAAACCCTTAGAATCCAACATTCCAATATACGACACGTACCGATCTCAGCGGATTTACTTACTGACCAAGTAATTGTAAACCTTGATCAGGAACAGTTAAAGAATGATATTGTTATGATACTGCTCAATGTCAGTTGCGACGCTTTTGCAACTATATCATAACCAATCACTCTACGGTCATTTACGTATTTACCATATAATAAAAGAAATGATATTATAAAAACTATTTATTTTATTCATTAATAAAAAATATACAAGAGTATTTACAGGGAAATACATAAGAAATTGGCGCTCAGAGCACCAACCCTAACAAAATCTCCTACTTGCTTTAGTGCCAATATTGATTGTATCTAATACCCATTGACTCCAAATGTTTATCAAATAACTTCGGAGGTATGGCCTTCGTGAGCAGGTCTGCTACATTATCTTCACTCGAGATTTGCACACGATAATGTCACCTCGCGACACAATCTCTCGAATGATGTGGTACTTTTGTTCCACATGATTCGATTTCTGATGCGCCATCGGCTCTTTTGCTTGCGCAATGGCTCTAGTATTATCACAATATAACTGAATCAGATTCTCGATACTTGGGACAACTTCCAATTATGTGATAAAATTTTTAATCCAAATAGTTTCTTTTGCAGCTTCAGAAGCATCAATATATTCTGCCTCAGTGGTGGAATCAATTGTTGACCCATGTTTGGAACTTTTCCAACAAATTACACCTCCATTAAGGGTAAATACGAATCTTGATGTAGACTTTCTATGATCGGGATCCGATTGGAAATCAGAATCTATATACCCATTAACCTGCAGTTCATTTGCTCCATATATAATAAACTTATCGTTAGTACCTCTAAGATACTCCAGTATGTGTTTAATGGCCATCCAATGGTCATTTCCTGGATTGGACTGATATCTAGTGTTACACTAATCACGTAGCTAATATCAGGCCTCGTACATAACATGGCATACATAATGCTACCCAAACATGAAGCATAAGGCTGATTAGACATTTTAATCTTCTCATCTTCTGTTTGCGGACACATCTTCTTCGAAAGATGAATGCCATGTCTGAATGGTATATTTGATGTCTTACAGTTAGCAAAATTATACCGTTCTAAGATCTTATCTATGTACGGTGATTGGGATAACCCAACAAGTTTCCTTTCTCTATCCCTATAGAGTTTTATACCCAAGATATAAGAAGCTTGACCCAGGTCTTTCATGGAGAAATTCTTACAAAGGTAAGCTTTGACGCCCTGCATCATTCCTATATCATTCCCAATGATTAGGATATCATCAACATAGAGAACCAAAAATACTATCATACTCCCACTGGCCTTCATGTACACACATGATTCTTCCGTATTCTTGAGAAAACCATACAAACTAATAATCTCATCGAATCGAAGATTCCAACTTTGTTTAAGTCCGTAAATAGACTTCTTAAGCTTACAAACCATGCCTGAGGTTTTGCTGGATACAAAACCCTCCGGTTGTTTCATATAGATTTCTTCGTCAAGAAACACATTAAGAAAAGCCGTTTTGACATCCATTTGCCAAATCTCGTAATCATGGTAATCAGCAATAGACAATAAAATCCTTATAAAATTCAGCATCGCAACTGGCGAAAAATTTTCATCGTAGTCGACACCAGGTCGCTGTGTGTAACCTTTAGCTACCGGTCTGGCCTTAAAGGTTTCAACATTTCCATCAGGCCCACGCTTCTTCTTGTAAACCCATTACTACCGATAAGAACAATTCCTTCAGGAAGAGGAACCAAGTCCCAAACTTGATTCTGATGCATAGAGTGTAACTCTAATTTCATGGCCTCTTGCCATTTCGCGGAGTTGATATCCAACATTGTTTCTCTATAGGTGTAAGGGTCATTCTTTTCTATTAAGAGAAATCTAGACTCTTTTCGTGTATCAAATACAAGCATTCAGGAGGTCTAGACACCCTTTGGGACCTACGGAGTGTGTGTGTTGAAGGTTCTTCATATATTTAAACTTCAGGTTCCTCCAATGGTTCATTGGTTCCAGGTTGTACTTCATCAAGTTCAACCTGTGTATGATTACCTCATTCAGACAAAAATTCTACTTCTATAAACTTTACGAAGCGAGCTACGAACACATTTTGATGCCCGGTATCATAGAATAAATATCCTTTCGTATTAGAAGGATATCCAACAAACCTAAACTTTTTCCCTCTGGGCAAAAGCTTATCTTGCTGAGCCATCCTGACATAGGTAGGAAAACCCCAAATCTTAAAATAATTAAGATTCGATTTCCTACCAGTCCATATCTCATATGGAGTTGTAAAAACAGCCTTGGAAGGAATTATATTCAAAAAATGAGCAGTAGTTAAAAAAACATATCCCTATAAGTAATAGGGCAAATTTGTAAAACTCAACATCGATCGAACCATATCCAATAAAGTTCTATTTCTCCTTTCAGATACTCCATTATGTTGTGGAGTACCTGGAGGAGTATATTGAGCGAGAATCTCATTCTCCTTTAAATAATCAGTGAACTCACCACTCATATATTCACCACCTCGATAAGATCGAAGACATTTAATATATTTACCAGTATGTTTTTCTACTTCATTTCAGAATTCTTTGAACTTTTCAAAGGTTTCTGATTTCTTTTTCATCAAATAAACATCATCAAATAAACATAATCGTACCGTGATAAATCATCGGTAAAGGTAACGAAGTACGAAAAATCACTGTGAGCAATGTGACTCATGAGACCACATACATCAGAATGTATTAGTTCCAATAAGTCAGCGGCTCGGTGTCCTACACCCAAAAATGGGGCTTTGGTCATTTTACCTCGAATGCAAGTTGGATAAGGTTCAATGGTAAGATCTTGTATCAAACCATTCCTAACCAACTAGGTTAGGCGTTTCACGTCTATATGACCCAACCTCATATGCCATAGTTCAATATTATTTATATCAGATACTTTACGTTTATTAATTCCAGTATTAAAGATATCTTGTGAGGTATGCAAAATGTAATGACCGTGCTCATTTGGACAAACAAGGTTCTGAACATTATATCTATCATATAAATATAAAGAACGATTCTTAATATTTACATTATATCCTTCAGTATCTAATACAAAAAGTGACACAATGTTCGCAACATATCACGGTATAAAAAAGCAGTGATGCAATAAAAGTCTCCAACTGGCAACTGCATCCAGAGAGTCGCCACTCTCGAATCACAACTGCATCTCCCCAGATTTTAGCCGTCTACTTTCCTTCAACACCTGCAATAAATTGCAAATGTGAATTGGACAAGAAGAGTCCAAAATCCAACTGAATGACATAACTTCACAAGCTAATGAGATATCAATAATGGGAAAAATAAAAGTACCTAAAGTAGATGCTCTTTCCTTTCTGATTTGGGTAAGTAATCAGGACAATTCCTCTTCCAGTGGCCAATCTTGCTGCAGTAGTGGCATTTATCTTCAGCAGCTCTCTTTGGTTTAGCTATTGTAGGCATTGTATTTTTGCATGTGAAACCCGATGATGAGTCTCATTTGGAGGCACTACCTTTTGAGTCACGGAAGCCGCGGGAAACAGATATCAAAAGGGGAAATTCAGAATAAACAAGGTTCACTGTTTTCGTTCGTGCTGCGTTCATGTATACGTTCGAACGCCAAACAGATTGCGGGCGTTCGTGTCGCGTTCGAGGAAGCGTTCGAACGGTGTCGGTAATTCTGGTTTTGTTGCTAGCCTCACACCCAAGCCCAATTAACCCACCAAAGCCCATAAAACACATCCCAATTTAATTAAATTAAACATTGAATTAAATAAAATATTTAAACCATTTACCAATTAAATAAAACACAAAATATAATCAAACCTAATTAAGATAAATCAAATATATTAACTTCCTAACTAAACAAATCACATACTAAATTAAAAAGATGTCATGCCTAATTAAAATCAATCATAACCAATTTAAAGATATTGACTTCCTATTCTAGCCAAGATTTGTCCCCCCTCAATCTAATCCTTTCCTTGTCCAACACAAAATCAAATCCTCCCTTCAATGCACCAAATCCCTTCCTTGTGAGACAAGGTGAAGCCCTAACCCTTCTCTATATAAACAACCCCTACCCAAAGCCATCCGACTCCTAGCTCACACGCCCATCACAAAAAGAAGCCTAGTTCACGCCCATCACAAACAAAAAGAATAAAAGAATTTCCAACCCCTAGCTCATACACATAATAACAAACAACCCTCTTCACCCCCACCCTCACATTACCGAAAATAACAAGCCCTCAAACACTCTCATATTACCGAAAATACAATAGCCATTCACACCCCCTCCAACCACCAAAACAACTCCTAATCACCACCGAAAATAGCAACCCCCTAAGCCTCCACACAACAGCCACTAAAATATACCCCCAAACAGCAGCCCCCTCCCACCGAAACTGACCCAAACCAGTCCCTAAGTCACGCCCAAACAGCAGTAATTTAACCCCCTAAAACAACAGAAAAATACACCTAAAAACATTCCCTAAAAACCTTAAAAACAGTAACTTAAAAACTGCATTCATAATCTTTAAAATAATCACACACAACTGCACTAAGAACCCACACAAAAACTCAGAACAGTCCGTGGAAACGTCAAAACAGGTGACTTGAACAGTGAGCAGCAAAACAGAGGCCGAACAGTAGCAGAACGGAGTCCAAACAGCAAAGTAGTGAGCTAGGACGCTAAACCAGTGAACCGGAGAAGTTGAGGAGTTGTACCCTTCCGACATCCGTGAAACGCAAGCCTGAAAGTTGGCTAAAAGGTTAGACCTGAGGGTATCTTTCACACTCGATTTTGTATTATTTCTTAAATATTGCTTGTGTGATTGTCATGTTGCATGTTGTGGCCTTTGAGTAAATAAATATGCATGAATTATGAGACGTTGTATGTTGTGGCTGTGGGATGAAATGAGAGATGTGTCAACTCTCGCGGTATATCGGATGGAAACCCGGACATAAATTTCATAGCCGATTCCGAATGGACGGTAATATGATCTGTACTCGGGACACAACTCCACGTACCGCTTGAGTAAACGGCACTCTCTTTTATTTTATGTTGCTTTGGTTTATTTATTTTTCGTCACTTGAATTCTGCATGTTGCTTATTTATGCATGATTCAATCGAGCGCATGGGCTTAGTAAGTGGAATGAAAGATCCCCTATGGGGAGGGGTTAAAGCCCTTTACCACGATGCTTCGCCGCGCCGGTTGATGTGTGTTCGGTTGAATGCAAGATACGTTCAATCGGGCATACTAAGTTTGATATTATTGTATTAATTCTTTGTATGCATGACTCAATCGAGCGCATGGGTTTAGTAAGTGGAATGAAAGATCCCCTATGGGGAGGGGTTAAAGCCATTTACCACGATGCTTTGCCGCGTCGGTTGATGTGTGTTCGGTTGGATGTAAGACGTGTTCAATCGGGCATACTTAGTTTGATATGATTGTCTTTATGTTTGTATGCATGATGCGATCAAGCGCATGGGCTTAGTAAGTGGAATGAAAGATCCCCTATGGGGAAGGGTTAAAGCCCTTTACCACGATGCTTTGCCGCGCCTCGCATTGTGCTATTCGCCATTTATGTATTTGCGTCCCATTTCATGCATCAGATCTGTCCCCGTTCGAACGCGTCTACGAACACAACTCGAACGCGCGTGCATTTTTGCCTTATCATGCATCAGGTCTCATTTCCGTTCGAACGCGTTCACGAACGCCATACGAACGTGAGCATTCTGTTTCATTTCCATTCGAACGCGTTCACAAACGCCATACGAACGTGAGCATTCTGTTTCATTTCCGTTCGAACGCGTTTACGAACGCTACTCGAACGAGAACCTTCTGTCTACCGTTCGAACGCGTCTACGAACGCTGAACGAACGCACACGGTAAACAGATCCTCTTGCATCACATTACGACATGTCCATCTTAGCATATAGTTACCCCTTTTTACGTTATGCATTTGTATTACCTCTCTAGTTGTCTATCTCTGTTATGCGCTTAAATATCTTTTCTTAATATGCATGCTAGTAAGAATGCTATTTGTTTGCGCTTCTGTGTCCACCAATGCGTTAATTAACTTGTATTATTGCCGTATGATAATCCTTATGTATGCAAATTGAGACATAGAGTACATGCAAATAGGTTGTATGCAAATTCGAATATGTGTTACATATAAATGAACTTGTTGATGTATGTATGTGAATGTAGAAGCATGATATTCTTAGAAATAAGTGTTACTTAAGCCTGATTAAATTATTATATAAATCCTTTCATTACAAGTGGCATAAGTAAGGGACCATTCCGAACCCAACGGTTTGAGGTCTTCCCTTGCGAGGGGTGAGTGCGGCCTTAAATCTCATTTTCCCGGTTCACACCGGGTGGCGACTCCATTACTCTCCGGTTTAGTCCCCTGTGGCTACTCCGTACTCCCGACCGGGCCGCGAGCCTGGGACAGCATGCGTCGCCCAGTTCCTGTGTTCCCACAGCTATATTACCATGTGGTGGAAGGTTCAAACCCTTTTTTTTCTTACCTTTCTTCTTGTTCCCTTTTTATTTAGATTGGGAGGAAGCAGGAAGAGCAGTGGGTTTAGGAGGGCGAGTCGGTACTCCATTCCTTAAATCTTCCTCCTCAGTTTGCAACATCTTATGCAGCTCCTGGTAAGAACAACTAATCCCATTCATATTGAAATATATTACAAATTGGCGATATGATGCTGGAAGAGATTCAAGTATGACACTTCGTCCTAAAGTGTCATTCAGAGGGAAAATATAGCGTCTCAACTGTTCGATCAGATCAATCAGATGAAGTACATGAAGGCTCATAGTCTGTCCATCTTAAAGTTTTGCATGGAATAATTCCATTGTAATTTTATGAACCTGTACATGTTCTGGGTTCATAAAGGATTCTCGCAGTCGCATCATCATAGTATATGCGTCAGGCAATCCAAAATATTACCTTTTAAGCTTCGGTGCCAAAGAACTGAGAATATATGATTTGACCCTCCTATCATCATCTCTCCACTTTTGGAGAGTCTCATGTTCCTCTTGTGTTGCATCATCTGCTATGGCAAGTGGTAACGGACCTTCTAACACATATTCTATTTGCTCAGACCAAGAACAATTCTTAGATCCAAGTCCCAATTTGTAAAGTTTTTGATGCCTTTAAGCTTGTTCGTATCAAGTATACGAGCAAAAGGATTAGAAGCAGGTGCCGTCATAGTAAATCTATCATATAACAAATATAATAAATGGGCCTTTAAAATTTAATTGGGCCTAATGGGCCAAAATTAATTTTATGGCAAATGGTGATTCCTTATTGGGCTTTGGTTGCCAAAGTCCATGCCTTATGAATTAATTAAAAACCTATTGGACTTTAATTAAATTGACATTTGATGTTAATTGGGCTTAGAGACCCATAAAGATTGGATTTGGAATCCAAGTCTAAAAGGCACATTAAAAGTGTAATTATTTAATTTGGAATTAAATAAAGAATTAGTACTGAATACAAATTAAATTGGATTTAATATTGTAGTTTGATATAATTCAAGAATTCGTACTTTGAGTATTTATTCTTAAACGAGTTGGACTTGCACAAATCAAATCGTTGTTTGAACATTGGATGGTCATTAATCAAAGATTAATTAATTGGATTAGATTGATTGATAACATGCTTTGTGTGAATACATGGATGTGATGTATGAATAATGTATATCGGATGGATATTAGATGGTGATGGCAATTTTGGAAATTGTTGTAATAAATTTAGAATTTATTAAATTGGACCTGCGTGTCCAGTCTTTATCTCTCGATTCTTTGTAATTCTCTTCTCACCTATTCCCCTCAATGTAAATGAGGTTTCTTTAGAAGTTTTATGTAATTGGGTAGAAGTTAGAATAATGCTAGCCGGGGAGAGGAAATGGAGTGATTTGTTCTAGGAACAATTTGATAGATATCCATCCGCATATCATTACTAATTTATTTATCGCACCTTATTATGCTTTTAGAATGCATGCTTAAGGGTGTATGATGAGACCTAATCAAAGATAATTAATTGGTTACCAATTACGCGAAATATTAAGCGTTTTCCTTCCATTGAGTGATTCTCTCCCAAGATCCAAGATTGGCACTGGTTTGTTGGCCAAAGTCAAGACCTTTGTCCATCGCGGATGTGTTTGAATCATGAA
This sequence comes from Zanthoxylum bungeanum, assembly GCA_019454045.1. NCBI lineage: Eukaryota > Viridiplantae > Streptophyta > Magnoliopsida > Sapindales > Rutaceae > Zanthoxylum > Zanthoxylum bungeanum. The sequence continues at coordinate 77,616 of SKCR01046028.1, read as the reverse complement.
GGCTTTGTTCCCTATCGCATGTCTTGTCCAAGTTGTGATTTGTTGGCCAAAGTCAAGATCACTTCTTGTCCATCAACATCGATTACGAAGCTTTCCAAAGTCAATGAGTCCCGCTTAACTGGGATCATTAAGCTTGTTGTTACAAAGCCAAAGCTTAGTTGATTCAGAGGAAAAAGGTTAGGGAATATATCAGATATATTGGCATATATTAGATATATGTTTCGGACTTGGATGTCAACCTACTGGATCTAGGAATTGGATGAGATCCAATTGATCTTAGAGATCTACATAGTTAAATATCAGACAGCTTGTTGGCCAAAGTCAAGGTTGTGTGTTATTTAACGGGATCCTAGCCCACTAGGAAACTAGGTTTCCCGAGTACTCCACAGAGGGTTAGAGGCTCGTCGAAAAATAGTGGGAGGCAAATATTAAATTTGCAATTTCATTTAGATACTTCCCAATACGCGCTCATTTCAATTTTTCGCATTAATTTATTAGTTAGACTAATATTTTATTGTTGTTTTAAATTAAACAGTTTGACTGTAGTCAAACTATTTCATTTATAGTTGATTATGTAATTGGATTATAGTAATCAAATATATTTGAATTTAACCAATCAAATAGTAGTTGATTATATAGTTAGACTATAGTAATCATTATATTCGATTGTACCCGAAATCGTTGATTGGATAGTTGGACTATTGGAATCAAGATAACTGAAAGATTAGCGTTTAGAACATAATCCTGGGTGAAAATGTCTTTAAACGGCTTTAATTTTCAGATTGGGAATAGAACCTCAGGATAGTCCTGAGAGCTGAGAAGTTATTCTATTTGATAGAGAAACCTCTCGGGCCTGAGCCCGGAGTTGAGCAAATAGTGGAGCATGAGTTTTGGAAGACTCATGGTGATGATAACATTAGTGCTCAATCCGTTATGCTTACCGCAATGACTCTTTAATTCCGTCGTCAGAATTAAGGATTAGATCCTTGTACCATGATGATGAAATTAAAGATCTTCATATATCTAACCTTAGATCTTAGAAGTACTAATTGTAAAAGAAGCTCTTTCGCTCGCGTATGTCAGAGGGTACATCTATCGAGCACTAGGTGTCACAGATGATTGCTAACATTGATCAGCTAGGTTAGCTGGGCATTACCTACGTGGCCGAGACTACCAAAGATTTGATCTTGTAGTCTCTACCGGAAAGCTGGGGCAGGTTCATTAAGAACCAAGAGTAAACTCTTGGAGAGTTGATGGTATGCTCAAGGAGGCAGAGCCAGAGCTTCAAAAAGGGGCAAAGGCATAATCATCATAGTCTTCTAGGAAGACAAATGACATATCCCAAAATGTCTACCTAAAATGTGGAAAACGGGGTCACTGAAGCGTGACTGTCGTATGGACAAGGCAGACATGAAGGAAGTGAAGGCGGGGCAAGGCTCCGGCTTCAAGTATGTTTGTCATAAACATGTTCACTATTAGATTCAAAATTGGATTTTTTGATACTAGATGTGGTACATAAATATGTAATGATGTGCAGAATCTGCTGATTAGCAGGATACTGATTTCAGTTGAGATCGACCTGCGAGTCGAAAACGGGACGAGAGTCGCTGTTTTAACCTTAGAAACCTAAGTTTTGGAACTGCCATTGGGGCATGTACTTAAATTAGGAAACTGTTATAATGTACCTAGTTTGACTAGAAACATTATCTCTATATCTAGTATAACTCGTTGCGGGTATACCTTTATATTCTAGAACACTAAGTGTTTTTTTTATAAAGATGATATCGAGATAAACACATTAAATGTGAATAACAGTATTTATATTTAGAATATAAATTAATCTCATACATATAATATGACAAACAAATAGCTCAATATGAATTAATCAGATGAGACTTATTTGTGGCATTGCTGTCTGGGACATATTAACAGGACTCGTATATCCACACTTTCGAAGAGTGGGTACTAGGACGGATTTGATTCTAATTCAAATGATGTCTACGAATCTAGTTTATTAGGCAAAGTGCCTAAAACACCTTTTACTTGGTAAAAGTACAAGTGCCACCGATCTGTTAGCCCTCGTTCATAGTGTCGTAAGTGGGCCCATGTCTAGCTAGGCTAGAGGTGGATATGAATACTTCGAAACCTTTACGGATATGGCATCGTATTATGGTTATGTGTTTCTTGTGAAATATAAATCAGAAACTTTTGATAAATTCAAAGAGTTTCGACACAAAGTATAAAAACATGTCGGTAAGAGTATTAAAACATCACAATTGGACTGTGATAGAGATACTTAAGCAATAAGTTTCTCAAATACTTGAAAGAGTATAGCATTATTTCATAGTGGACTCCTTCCGGAACACCTCAATTTGATGGTGTGTTCGAACAAAGAAACCGAACCTTGTTGGATATAGTAAGGTTAATGATGAGTCGCTCTGAGCTACCAATTTCCTTCACGGGATACGCATTAAACAATGCAATACTTATTTTGAATAAGGTTCCATGAAAATCTATTAGACAGACTTCATATTAAATATGAACAGGAAAGAAACCGGGTTTTCCTAGGGAAACCAAACTAGAAAGTAAATCGAATAAGTGTCTATTTGTAGGTTATCCTAGGTAAACCAAAGTATAATACTTATACAACTCACAAGAGAACAATGTAATTATTGCTCTCCATGCGGTTTTCCTAAGAGGAATACCTATATCCAGTGGTAAGTGGGAGGAAAGTAAAACTCAATGAAAATCGGAGTAATATTATTCCAAGTACCGATTCCTTAATGGAACACAAACAGTTCATCAGGGATGAAACTGTACCATAATCTCCGAATACACAAGAACCGCATAAGTCAGAGAGAGTCAGAAAACAACCTGGGAGGTATGGGTTTCTGATCTCACCTCATGAAGATGTCAATCTTATTAAGGAAGACAAACTGACTACGTATGAGGAAGTGATACAAGGTATCGACTCCCTATTATGGCAAAGTGCCATGATGTCCAAAATGGATTCCATGTATACCAACCATGTTTGGATACTGGTTGATGTACCGGAAGGCATTGTGCCTATTGGTACTATATAAGTCTTCAAGGAAGACATACATGGATGGCAACATACAAATGTACATAGCTAGGCTTGTACAGAAAAAGTATCGTCATCAACATAGTGTCGATTACGACGAAAACTTTTATCCGTTGCCATGATTAAATCCATTTGGATAATGCTTGCTAATGCTGCATGTTTCATTTATGAAATATGGCAGTTGAATGTCAAAATCGCTTTCCTTAAATAGAAACCTTTTGGAGGATGTTTATAAACATCCTAACGGTTTTGTCGTACCAAAACAAGCAAACAAGGTTTGCAAGTTAATTCAATCTATTTATGGATTGAAACAAGCATTACGTTCTTGGAACTAACGATTTGATAAGATCATAATGGTATATGATTTAATTCAAAACGAATATAATTATTGTGTATATAAGAAGGTTAGTGAGAATGCACTGATAATAATTGTCCTATATAATGATATATCATTTCTTGGAAATGACATTCCCATAATACAATCGGTGAAAGCTTGGCTTTCATGAAAATTCTCCGTAGACTACTTGAGAGAGACAACTTTTATTCTAGGAATAATGATCTACTGGGATAGATCTAAAAATTGTTGGCACTCTCCGAGGCTTTGAGCATAAAGAGTCACAATCAGGCTAATCCAAGTGACAGTCACTAGATGGATATTAAGAACATCCTTAAGTATTTTAGATGATCTAAGGATGCTTTCTTAAGCTATGGAGGAGGAGAACTTGAAGTGACTGGGTTCACCGCTGCAAGTTTCCAAACCGACAAAAAACGACTATAAGTCGTAATAAGGGTACTATATAGTTTGAATAACGGAACAGTGAGCTGGAAATCTTCCAAGCAATATACTGTTACCGAATAAACAACAAAAGCGGGAAATTGCTGCAGCTGAGGCAGCAAAAGAAGCAATTTTGGATTTGTAAAATTCCTAATTAGATTAGGAGTAGTTCTGTTAGCAGCTGAGCTAGGCTACATCACAGGCTAAAGAATTAATGGTCTCATCAACGATCCAAGTATATACTTCAACTATTTCATCTGATTCGTCGGATCATACATCGTGGCGATGTGATGATCGAATAAATCGCATCAGATGATAATCTTACAAATCCGCTGACGAAAGTAGTTTCTCAGTAGAAGTTTGAGCGACTCGTACATAGTTCAGATGTAGGACACTTGAGTGATTGGCTATAGGCCAAGTGGGAGATTGTTGGACAATTATGACCCATAGCATCACTATTTGTACAGAACATGTTGTTGTTGTACAAATTAATTATGTGACAAAGGAAATTACTCTTTTATCATTTATAATTGGATTACCAAGATACATAAATGATAAAAGTCCTTATGATTAGTTCCGGATTGAGATGATATGAGACAGTATCAATCCACTAAGGTTTAATCATTAAATATCCCTAGTCGTAGTATTATCGAGACTCGACATCGATAATGCGGAATAGACTAGTATTGCACTTGTGCGCGCTGTGGGAGCATAACGACATAGTTCTCATATATTTAAGTATTGGATACTTATGCAAGTGTGATAGGAGGTTGTGTTTACCGATGGTACAGGAACAGCTTCGCTCTGGATAGACCCCTCGGAATCCCATTGGTAGTATGACTATGTGTCTATGGGAATCCGAATCAGGGTAGGTGTATTTGGTCTTAACCTGAGACTTGCATCGCTAATACTTGCGACAATCAATATACTTTAGTTTTGGTCGTCCGAGGCTTTAACAGGTTCTGTGTACGCCTCTTCTGGGTATATTGAGAATCGTAGTGTATTGGGTGTGATGTCAAGATGGAAGTATCACTTCAGTCATATGGAGATGATGATCACGTAGGATACGGAACTAGTAATATTTAGTACTGCAGTCATCGGGATAATATGACTAGGTCATGATTATCCGATTATAGAGACTAGTTACCAGAGATCCGATATATGCTTCGTACGGGGTAGACACAATTCCAGCCCCAGGCCTAGCATGTGACATCCGATACTGGATCGCTATACGCAATACTACATATACTACGCCTGACATAGATTACATATTCCTTAAAAGAATATTTCTGGAGAATTGGGTAGGCACGGTTCTTTGCTAGAAGCCAACCATATCTTGTAAATCGGTAAGAACGTGGTACTAGGTACGCACGTATTTGGATACTATGATGACCGGATTTACTGCCAACATATCCAGGGATCTCATGGGTCGCTTCCCGAAGATTCACCGATGACGTATGAATCAAACATAATTAATCTGGGATTAATTGGAAGAGAGAGAAAATTAATCTAGGATTAATTACGGAGAATTTTATATGGGATAAAATTCATTATTAAAGAGAGAGAACGATTAATTTGGAATTAATCGATTAAAATAATATATTTGATATATTAAATGAAATTAGATTTCGACGTGAAATTAAAATTGGATTTTAATTCGGGCGAACGAATTAATTTAGAATTAATTCGCAAGCGACGTGAACAGTAATTTTGCTAGGCATAATTATTTAATTAAAGTTGATTTAATTACGTCGCAACAAAAAATTCTTAATTCGAAATTAACGAACCCGAGCCCTGAACGTGTTTGCGGGCCCACTCGGATTTTGAATTTAAGTGGGCCCCACAAGTCACATCAACTAGTAAACTTTGTTACTTTATGGTGATAGAAGTTGGTGGTTGCTTATTTTACACTCTTTGTCATTTGGAATTACTAATACCAAAAGTTTGGTTTTGGTATATAATAATTGTTTTTTGGAAATCATTTATTATTACACCAAAAATCACTCTCTCTCTCCCAACTTCATGCCTTGGGCGTGAACTTCATCTTCTTCTTCTCCCATTTGGCTTGGTTGAAACTATCATTGAACAAGGAAGAAATTGTTGCAATTTTTCTTAGTGCTAGCACACTTAAAGAGTCATACAAAGGTGTTAGGGACACTAATCCATGAGTTTGGAATTCAAGGACAAGCTTGGAAGCTCAACATACATCAAAGGAGAAGCTTGGAGCAACTTGCATGGAGGCAAAAGTTTTGAACTCTACACCAACATCCAAGCCGATCAAAGTGAGTATTTCCGCTACTTTACTTTGCGTATTCACATGATTTAATGCTTAATTGATCCTAGGTTGTTCTTAGAGAACCCAACAGAAAGAAATTCATCTTCTTCTATTTCTATTTGTATTCGGCAGTGAGCATTGTTTTTGGCTCATTACCGCCCATTTCTTGGTGAAACGGAACTCTGTTTGGTTTCGTTTTAATCAAGAATTTTTTAGGAATATTTTGTGATGTTTTGGGGCAGTGTTGGGGCTGTTTTCAAGTGAAAAATCAGAACCAAAATACATCCGTTGTCCACATATTTCAAGGGCTATTTCTGCAGTGCGTTGGGCGTGAATCGAGTCTAAAACAGTCCAGTTTTTATCCGATTGTTCGGGGATTGTTCTGGGGCTATTTCAGGGCTGGAATTTTGCCTAAAACTGAAGCAAATTTCAGTGGTGGTAGCAGTAGCATTCGGCATTCAAAGGAGAAGGGCATAAAAAATTTTCAAGTCTGATCTGTGTGCCTAAATCGTTTCCGCTGCGCGAGGAAAGCATTTCAAACAATTGGCATCGAGAGCGAGGTTGGAAAGTATTCTTAACCCTTCTCTTTTTCATTTAAGTTATTGTTTTTAATATGTTTATATGAGTTATAAATATACATGTTTAGATGGGTAGGCACAAAATAAAATTCATATGATGAATGGTTATTATTTTTTTCATGTGATGAATGGATTTTGCATTGGTCGTAAATTTTTTAGGCTCTTATTTATTTGTTGGTTTTGATTTTGGGATGTAAGGCCATAAGGCCAATTTTTACAATTGTTGTAATTTGATTTTCTAATGTAAATTTTCAATTGTTGTAATTTGGAGTACCGAAACCGCAAAAGGAGCCAACACCACCTTGGAGCGTGATTTGAAGACCAAGGGATGCCTTGGATATTTTTGTACTAATTAGATTAGTATAGGGAAAAATAAGAGCCCGGTCAATAAAAAATATTTTTTATGTTATATGTATGTTTAATTCGAATTGTTTGAATAACATGTCATATAGCTTAGGGTGCCTACTCTTCCATTTTACATGCCATAACATGATTTAGATATATTATCATTATATACATGAAATATGATTTTATGTGATTTAAAGTGTTTAAATTAGAATATGATATGCATGGAAATCAATTAATAAGATTAATTGGATTTATGGTTTAAAATTTGAATTCTAATATATTGGGCTTAATTAGTGCATAATAAATTCCATTGATATATAGGATGGAAACCCGGATATAAATTCCATAGCCGAATCCGAATGGACGGTAATATGGTCTGCACTCGGGATACAATTCCACGTACCATTGAATTTTATAACGCACTAAGATTAATTAAATAGTTTAATTCAAATCTTGACCATTTTAGGATTCTAAAATTGTAAACCTATTAGTGTTCAAATATTTTAAGAGTTAAAATATAATACGTCACTAATATCACTCTAATTAAATTAGTTTAATTGAGTAATACTATTAGTAGAGACTAATGGATAATTAGTGATATAATTTTTAATAGTTAAAATTTTAGGTCACTAATGGTGAACTAGTGTAAATAAAAGTTATGATTTAGCCGCCATAAATTTATTCACACTAGTTAAATTAAATTTTAGATATTTTATAAATAGAAACCTTAATTTTAAAATAGTGAGTGGGAGAGGGATATACGACAGCATATTCCGCGATCTCCGTTGTAAGTCCGAAAATGTGAGATTCAAAAGGCGCCTCGAGACGGCTTTGTTTTCGTCCCCCTACGGATGGTGTCCATTTTGGGTCAATATCAGGTTTGGATTCTGATAGGATAGAGATTCTAGATGTATCTTGTGAACTGACCTACCCTACGGCGGCACTTCACTCGTTAAGTCCAAGAATCCCGAAACAGCGGGTCACACTCACAAAGGAATAATTAACTGTTAATGAAATTCCTTGATCGAATGAAACAATAGTTGTTTAATATAGGAATAAGAGTTATTCCCACATATATTAATCGACTGAGATTGTCTCGATCTATCATGCAAGTACTTGACCTACCCTACGACGGTACTTACTTGTGGGATGATAGATTTCCGTGGTATAGTAATTCTCTTAGGTTTCTAATTCATTATTCATGGATTCATACATCATGTTTAATTTTATGCTAAAATTATTTGATGATTTTATAATGCGATGAATGAATGTTAAATGCATGTTTATTTTATTTTTCAGCCACGGTTTCTTCAATTATTTCCATACTCTCAAATGATAAATTAACGGGAGAAAATTATGTTAAGTGGAAAAGTAACATGAATACTATCCTGGTCTACGAAGACCTAAAGTTTGTCTCGACGGAGGAGAGTCCTCCCGAGCCGGCCAGAAATGCTGGCCAAACTGTGCGCGATACCTACCAAAAATGGGACGCAGCTAATGAGAAAGCCCGCTGCTACTTGCTAGCATGGATGTCTGAGGTTCTTGCTGCAAAGAATGAACCTATGGCTTCAACATCTCAGATGATTGAGTTATTGCAGGGCATGTTTAGGCAGCCTTCAGAGCATAAACGTCATGAGGCCATGGTCTCAGCGATGACTGCTAGGATGAAGGATGAGACATCAGTCCAAGAGCACGTCTTGAGGATGATGACCTATTTCAACACTGCTGAAACCCATGGAGCTCGTATTGACGAGCGTAGCCAGATGACCATGATTATGGAAACTCTTCCGAAGAGTTTCCTGTAGTTTAAAAGTAATTATGTTATGAATAAGTTGACTTTTACTTTGACCCAACTACTTAATGAGCTCACCCATTAAGAGTCCATGCTTGTGGATCCTATAAGTCTGGTGCTGAGGTAAATATTGCAGAGTCTTCTAAATCTGCAAAGATGAAGAAGAATAGCACTGGGAAGGCTAAGGCAAAGCCCATGAAGAAGAAGAACAAGAAAGGCTCCAAGGATGCCAAGCCCAAGGGAAAATGTTTCCACTGCAATAAGAATGGGCAATGGAAAAGGAATTGTCCTAAATACCTTGCTGAGCTGAAGGAGAAAAAGGAAATAGGTAAATATGATTTACTCGTTATCGAATCTCTATTAGTGGATGATGATAAATCTGCCTGGATTGTTTACTCTGGAGCCACTAACCATGTTTGTTCTTCTTTGCAGCTACCTGACTCATAGAGGGACCTTGCTGAAGGTGACTACACCATGAGGGTCGGGACAGGGGATGCCGTTTCAGCAAGAGCAGTGGGAGTTTCCAGTTTAAATTTTACAAATAATAGTTATTTAAATTTGAACAATGTGTTATTCATTCCTGGTTTTCGCAGGAATTTGATTTCTATTACTAAACTTTTGGATGATGGTTATTCATTTTCTTTTAATAACAACTTAGTTATTATTGGTAGAAATGGATTAACCATCAGGAAACTCAAAAAATAACTTGTATATGTTAAGACCGTTATCACATAGGTCACTGCTCAACGCTGAAATGTTTAAGGTTGAGAAACCTAAAACTAAACGGAAAAAGATTTCTCACGATGACATATATCTGTGGCATCTTAGACTTGGTCATATCAACCTTGACCAGATAGACAAATTGATAAAGAACGGAGCCTTAAACTAGTTAAAGCTCGGAACTTTACTAGTCTGCGAATCCTGTTTAGAAGGAAAAATAACCAATAGACCTTTTACTGAAAAAGGTATAAGAGCTAGTCAACCACTTGAGCTAATACATTCGGACGTTTACAGACCGATGAATGTAAGAGCCCGAGGTGGTTATGAATACTTCGTCACATTTATTGACAATTATTCTAGATATGGGTATGTTTACCTAATGCAGCACAAGTCAGATACTTTTGAAAAGTTGAAAGAGTATCGTGCTGAGGTTGTGAACCAGTTAGGTAAAACAATCAAAACTCTATGATCAGATCATGGAGGAGAATACCTTGACAGAGATTTCGAGGAATTCTTAGTTGATCATGGGATAGTATCCCAGCTCACAGCACCTGGAACACCACAACAAAATGGTGTTGCGGAGAGAAGAAATCGAACCCTACTAGACATGATGAGATCTATGTTTAGTTATAGCTCACTACCTAGTTCATTCTGGGGATATGCACTGCAAACTGCAATGCATATCCTTAATGTAGTTCCATCTAAGTCTGTTCCTAAGACTCCCTTAGAGTTGTGTTATAGTCGTAAAACTAGTTTATGACATTTCCGCATATGGGGGTCTCCAACACATGTGCTGAAGAATAAGACCACAAAGTTGGAGCAACGTTCTCAGGTGTGCCTATTTGTAGGCTATCCTAAGGAGACTATGGGTGATTCTTTTATAGTCCTGATGATAAAAAAGTATTTGTATCGATAAACGCTACATTGACCTATCGTAGTGCAATGGATGATTCTGATAAAAATGAGTGGCTCAAAGCCATGAACCTAGAGATGGAGTCTATGTACTCCAACTCAGTCTGGGAACTTGTAGACCAACCTGATGGGGTGAAACCCATAGGTTGCAAGTGGATCTACAAGAGGAAGAGGGGAGCAGATGGGAAGGTACAGACCTTCAAGGCTAGACTAGTGGCCAAGGGTTATACCCAGAAAGATGGAGTTGACTATGGCGAAACTTTCTCGCCAGTAGCCATGCTCAAATCCATCCACACTCTTATATCCATTGCCGCATATTATGACTATGAAATTTGGCAAATGGACGTCAAAACTGCATTCTTGAATGACAATCTTGATGAGAGTATCTATATGGTACAACCAGAAGGGTTCATAGCCCAAGGTCAAGAGTAAAATGTTTGCAAGCTGCAAAGGTCCATTTATGGACTTAAGCAGACATCTCGATCTTGGAATATAAGATTTGATACCATGATCAAGTCTTATACTTTTGAGCAGAATGTTGATTAGCCTTGTGTATACAAGCGCGTCATTGACGGGAATGTGGTTTTTCTTGTTTTATACGTCGATGATATTTTACTCATTGGGAATGATGTACAAATAATATTGGACGTAAATCCAAATGAAAGATTTGGGAGAGGCCAGTTATGTTCTTGGGATTCAGATACTTTGGGATCGCAAGAAACGACTGTTAGCTATGTCTCAGACATCCTATATTGACAAGATCCTTGTGCGATTTGGGATGCAGAATTCCAAGAAAGGCAATCTGCCTTATCGATATGGAATTCATTTGTCAAAGGAACAGTCTCCTAAGACACCTCAAGATGTTGAGGAAATGAGACATATCCCATATGCCTCAGCAGTTGGTAGTCTCATGTATGTTATGTTATGCACGAGACCAGACATCTATTTTACAGTAGGAGTAGTCAGTAGGTTTCAGTCGAACCCAGAATTGGATCACTGGGTGGCTGTGAAACACTTTCTCAAGTATCTTAAGAGAACGAAAGATTATATGCTTGTGTATTCCGGTGAATATATGATCCTAAGAGGATATACAGACTCTGATTTTCAGAAAAATATCGATTATAGGAAATCAACATCTGGATCAGTGTTTACCCTAGGTGGTGGGGCTATAGTATGGCGGAGTATAAACCCATCTTGCATTGCTGACTCCACCATGGAGTCTGAATATGTAGAAGCTTATGAAGCAGCTAAGGAAGCAGTCTGGCTCCGTAAATTCTTGGGAGATCTGGAAGTTGTTCCAGATATAGATAGACCACTCATACTTTATTGTGATAATAGTGGTGCAGTGGCAAACTTCAAAGAACCAAGAAGCCACAATAGGGGAAAGCATATAGAGAGGAAATATCATCTCATCAGGGAGATAGTGCAGAGAGAAGACGTTACCATCACAAAGATTGCATCCATAGAGAACTTGGCTGATCCGTTTACAAAGACCTTGTCGGCTAAAGTGTTTGAAGGTCACCTCGATGGTCTAGGATTACGTGACATGTCCCATTTTCTCTAGTGCAAGTGGGAGATTGTTGGGATGTATGCCCTAGAGCTACATGTAATGTAAACGTCTTTATGTGTTATGAAATAAAATGATGCATTATTCATTTCTCAAAGTGTTTGTTTAATTTCGCATATTATAAATTATCTTGTATACCCTAGATTACTTATGTGCCTTCAGACTTAGTGTATGAGTGTCATACACAAGAGAATTTAAGTCTGAAGTTAGTAATCTTAAATAGTCAATAGAGAGCAAACAAAGTGGGTACTTTGTTTGTGGTTAATCTATAGCTGTGGTCCATTCTATATTTGTATGGCGACCTTGATCCGGGATCGTCCATGTAGAGACATAAGAATGGAGGCACCTTATATGATGTGATCATATAGAACTGGACCCAGATGGAAATGACATTCTTATAATATCCATTAATCAAAGAAAGTCATTTCGATCTACTAGATGGTCATATATGGATTGATCTTAATCCTGAGCGAACTCCTACATGACAGGCTATGTCCTTTGATTTACAAAGGTGAGGTTGGTGTAGCAGTCCCGACCAATTGCTACGTACTTTGGGGGCATAATCTGTTGTGTAGCTGGGAACGTTTTACATAAATATGGAGTTCACTCCTTCTTGCGAGAAGTAGATGAGTATCTTTCTTAAGGGTTGATTTGGTACTTGAACGGTTAGAGTGCTCCAGTCTTTCTATTACGAATAGAAAGATTAAAATTCATAATCGTTATGAATAAATCGTTCATTAGAGAATCAATGGTACTTAAGGTAAAAATAATTAGAGGGGTATAACGGACATTATGACCCGACTCTAATTACGAGATACTCGTGAAGGGTTAATCTATATGTAGTGACTATATCGATGGACACCGACTTGGTTCAGCGTGATATATGATATGCGGCAACGAGAGTGAAACTTTGGGTTTTTAGTGGAATAACCCAGAATTAATAATTCAGAATATTTAATTAAGAACATAACTGTAGGTCCATTTGGTCCCCGTGCTAGCTTGATTTACTATAGCGGATTTAGTATAATTGGATAGTCCAATTATATACTCACAAAGGTATAAATATTATTAATATGATTAATAATATTATTATGTCACACTTGAAACATTATATTAAAAGTTAATATATGGTTTTATTAAATATATGATATTTAAACACATGTGATTTAATTATATTATATATAATTAAATGAAAAGGTTAAGATAATAATTTCTAAATTTGGGTTTTGGAAACCTTTGGATTTAATTTAGAAGTTACAAATTTTAAATAGGCATTTAACCTTTTGTTTTGTAACATCTTTTCTATTAAGGAAAGTAAATATTGATGTTACGAAATTTTTTAATTACACATGTGCTTGGCCAAATTTTGGCTTGTAGGAATGGGAAAAGGTTTGTTTTATTTTGCAAAATTTAACCCTAAGTATAAAAAGGAAAATGTGATTTTTCTTTTGACACACTCTCATTCTAACCCTAGCCACCTTTCTTCTTCTTCTCAAATTCTCTCAAAAGGTGAGAAATCAAAAAACAAAAGATAAAGAAGAAAACAAATAATCTAAAGAATAAAAGTTGTTTTTGTGACTCAATCCCTAAAAAGTTTAGAGATTATTTTGTGAGTCTTACCCACACAAGTTTCCATTGGTAATGAGATATAGTTCGGAAGACTTGTGGTGTCGAACAAAATTCATCTTCTTCTCTTTCTCTTTGTATTCGGCAGTGAGCATTATTTTTGGCTCATTGCCGCCTCTTTCTTAGTAAAACGAAACTCCGTTTGGTTTCGTTTTAATCCAGAATTTTTGAGGAATATTTTTTGATCTTTTGGGGATGTGTTGGGGCTGTTTTCAAGTGAAAAATCAGAACCAAAACACAGCCACTGTCCATGCATTTCAGGGGTTGTTTCTGCAGTTCATTGGGCGCGAATCGAGTCCAAAACAGTCCAGTTTTTGTCCGGCTACTCGGGGCTGTTTGGGGACTGTTCTGGGGCTGTTTCGGGGCTGGAATTTTATTTAAAACTGAAGTAAAATTTCATTGGTGGTAGCATTCGGCATTCAAAGGTAAAGGGCAGAAATTTTTTTCAAGTCCGATCCATGTGCCTAAATCGTTTCCGCTGCACGAGGAAAGCGTTTCAAAGAAACTCACCATTAAATGGCAAAAAGAATACAAATAAACTAATTTCATGCATTCTTTATACATATACATGCTTCCATCTTTCTATCAAGTTCCCAACCATAAAAATACATGCACAAAAAGAGTAGAGAAAATTCTAAGCTACACATATTGAAGCCTAGAGTTTTAGAAACATTTTTCATGAAGAAGAAAGTAAGAAAAACTTACAGAATTCCAAAATTTTCAAGCTTTCCATTTCTTTCTTTCTCTTTTCCTCTCAACTCACTTTGTATTTTGATTTTAGGGTTCTTGAATAATGAAAAAAAGGCTTATATATCTTCCTTGTAGTGGCCGAAACTTGGAAGAATAATAGCCAATTAAATTTTCTATTTTTTGTTTCAATAAAGAATGAATTAGAAAATGATTTAATGAAAAAATTGTGATAATTATCCATTAACCAATTAATGTATATCACAACTTGTACTAATTAAATCAAGCCATTTTATCCAATAAAATTTGGCCAATTAATCCAATAAGAAAATGCCATTTGTTTACTTTAAAAAAGTAAAAAGATATTTATCATTTAATTAATCTAATTATTGAACATTTAAATAATCAAATAATTAAGTACAAATATCTTTAAAATATATATATATATATATATATATTTACATTAAATAATCAAAATACATATATTAATTATAAATGTCAAATATCACAATTTGACATTTAACAAATGGCTGAAAGATCTCAAACACATGTATTTTCGTTTAAGTATTAAATGACTTAAAAATAATCAGTATTATTTATAAATGTTGTCATAGTGCTCTATGAGTATATTTCATTAGTGAGACTCTCTAGGTTCAGGCATATCCATCATGAAATCCAATTTCGTGTCCATAATCTACCCACCCGTAAATTATGACGAACACGGATAAACTCTCTGAACCATACAAGTCGAGGTCACTGCATACGTATAATCCCTCTGTCACATGTATCTGGATTATCCCAGAGATATAGATATAAACATCAAATCTCTATAGGTATAATCCCGTCGACGATTCTATTAGCAATCTCTTAATAACACTTGGAACTCATTTCTACAGTGCACCGATTTAACACTTGGATACCTATGCTCTATACACAGAACTGACGGATCATGCCTTGATACACAAAGGATATCCTGAGGATCAGTCCACACCCAACGAACAGGCGGAGGTATGATCTAAACAGATCGGTGACGTGACTGCCATCAAAGTGTGGAGGATACCTCATACATCCACAGTGGTACCGCAAGTCGAAGGATGACTATGCTCACTCAACCCGAAAGATTCTTATTGACGTTGGTGTACCATCTATTAAGAATATTCGGTGAGTCGTTCAATGTTTATCCGATATAAACACCTACGTGTCTATACGAGTCTCCCGAGACTCATGATTCATTGAGAAACCATTAGAATCCAACATTCAAATATACGACACGTACCGGTCTCAGCGGGTTTACTTACTGACCAAGTAAATGTAAACCTTGACCAAGAATAGTTAAGGAATGATACTGTTATGATACTGCTCAATGTCAGTTGCGACGCTTTTGCAACTGTATCATAACCAATTACTCTATGGTCATTTACGTCTTTACCATATAATAAAAGAAATTATATTATAGAAACTGTTTATTTTATTCATTAATAAAATATATACAAGAGTATTTACAGGAAATACATAAGAAATTGGCGCTAAGAGCACCTACCCTAACAAAAACTGCCTGAAATAAAGGAATTTCTAGATTCTCGGGTGTTAGGCCAATTAATTAGGAGTATGACCTTTATAAATCTTGATTTTCTTGTAATTAGAAGGCTATAAATAGCAGGGGAACTCCCCCATAGAGAGAGGGCCCTTTTGGAGAATAAAAATAATAGAAAATTGCTACCCTACGAATACTTTTATTTTGATGCACATTACTGATAATTTTTACTGAGTTTTATTGCTTGTGAGATTTTCTACACGAACAATTACTAAGAAACCATTAAATAAAACAAAATCATATAAAAATAGAAAAATTATAAATCATACATATGTTGTCGAGATAGTGAAATGGTGTGAATGAGGAATAGAGAGGAAGAGAAAATGATGTGAATGTGCAATAATTAGAGCATGACATGGTTATGCTTATGTTTGGAGGGTATTTTGGTCCACATATTGTTTAGTTGGTTAGTATTGATATAAATATTATTTAATCATCGATTAATTTATTATTAATCGATGATTAATCCTAAGACTTTATTTGTACGATTTAACCCGATTGATTTTAGCCTATTTAAATTTACACCGATATATGAATAATTTTGACTGATTAATCGACCAAATTCCAACTTATAATTTCCTAAAAATCTTCAAATTTCACTTTTTAATCTATTTTTTAATTTTCATTATCTTTTTGAAATTTTAATTAAAAATTTTATATGAAAAAAGAGAAGAATTTTCTTTAAAATGACTAAAAATGAAAATATGCTTTAATTTAAATTAATTATTTATGAGATAATAAAATTCTTAAATTGTTTAGTAATTTTTAATTATTAATGAGAATTTTGATAGAAAAACATAATAATAGTTTCTTGAGTGCTATTTTATTTGCTTACTTTTGATAATTTCCAAAATACATCATTCTAGAAAATTCATAAATATATTTTTTTGTTTATGTTCTAATTTAGTTAGATTTACTTTTGAATGATTTTAACACATAAAAATAGTCTGTTACCCTAAAAAAAGAAATAAAAAATATCGAGACATTTGAACTTAATAAACAAATTAAATATTTTACAATAATATATAATATAAATAGATAATTTTAGTGTACAAGCGCAGCAGGTAAAACCTCTGGCTGCCCAGACTCTTATAAGAAGTGCACCTTCTGGATTCGAACCTATGACCTGAACAACCAAATCATAAGTCTTATGTCACCAAATTACACCTCTTAGGAACCGGTGTATAGACTTTTTAAAAAACTAATTGTATTTTTCTCTCTTTGTAAAACAAAATAATGTTGTTATGATTTCAAGTTAAATATTTTGATTTAAATAATACTGTCAAATTGCGATTTTATTTTCACTAATTAGAATTGGTTAATAAAAAAATAATTTGATAGTTAAAGAAATGCAATTATTTGAATTTTTTATAATTTCATAATTAAAGCAGTGGCCCCTTCACCAGTAAGATTAATTAGTATAAGATCTTCTCAACTGTTTGCAGGCTTTTATGAACCATTTGACCACATGAAAATAAGTGGTTTCTTATAAGAATCTAAAATAGTTAGAAGTTTTATTTTTTCCGCTTAATTTTGGAATGTGTGGTTTGATAGCGGAGTTTCCAACAATTCTATAAAAAAAAAAAAAATTAAAGGAAAAGAAGGATAACAAAGGTTGCTACCTTGAACGTTGATTAAATTTATGATTTCGAATATAATATAATGATATTAAAATATTCATGTTGTTGACGGCTGATTTTGGTCTCAGGGCAATATGAGAATATTACTCCCGAGACAATCCTCCCTCAATAGTGAATTTGTTTGGCTGTGGGGGACCAAAAGCAAACTTAGCAAAAGACAGATAAATACGCCAATTGACAAAGAGATTTAACGTGGTTCGGCGGATCTTGGTCCGACCTACGTCCACGGGCACAAAAAGGATGATACTTTTATTACTAAAACACGCTTCTCAGCTCTGCTTCTTGTTTTTTACCAGTCTGATGGTAATGATTCTCTTGCTGATATTGGTTCCCTTATACATAATCTACCCTTCTATTTATAATAGTGAAGAAATCAGACTCCTTCTAGTATGTGGATTCCTATTTGAAATAATCTCTTGTTCCCACAAGGAAACCTTTATCAAATCTATCTCTACTTCCTTTATCCTTCTAGAACATTGTCTTTCATCAGTATCCCTTATGAAGGTGGGACTGTCTTCTTATCCGTAAGAATAGGGAGTCATCTTCCGGAGCATGTATCGCCATCTGGTCGGTCTTCATGGGGTCGGTCATGATAGTCCTTTGAATTGAGAATACTGATGTCGATCTGATAATGCTCGGTTATTCGCACCAAAGTGCTCGGCTGCCGATCATAAAGTGATCGGTCTCTTCCTATTGTGGTCGGTCTGTAACCATAAGGTGATCCGCCTCTTATTGCAAAGTGCTCGGGTCCTTGCTGCTGGCTTTCCATGGGTCGGGTCGGCATCAATGATCCTGAGCAAGAATGGGATTTTACCTTCTTGCCCCTGTCGTGCTGCTTAAATAACATAGTGCCTGAAAACACCATCAACATCTGTCCCATAGTTCTCGGTTCCAACGAGTATGCAAGTTGGTGCCGGGAACTATATAAAGATGGTGTGTTGATTACTTTGCTCGGTGGTCGATCCGGAGTCGAATCAAAATTTTCCGTTGCCTCTTTTTAAGCATCTTTTCTTGAGACGTGCAACCGTCATGTCCGTTTAAATGCCCATCAAATCACCTTTAGGGTTTTTTTCTGAGTCTGACACTTGTCGAACATCCGTCGGGTTCCCGCCAAAAGCAGGAGAAAATCGACCGTGCAGAGGCGTCTTAATAGTGCGCTGATCTCAACCGTTTGTTTGATTTTGGCAGACCTATTTTGCAGTTGACACTTGGCGTCCATCCGGGACTCTATTACGATCCGATGGTTGGAATTATTCTGACGTTGTAATGGGAAGGTGAACCGATATCCTTGCATCTGTTTGGCAAAAATCCTATCAATTTAAAAAACTCTTCTTCCCTTCGGCTACGAAGCATCTGATTTGGTTTTTCTCAAAAAGTTCTTTAACGTTTTCGCCGCTTTTCCGAGCATAGATCAAGTAAGTTTCCCGAATGACCTTCTTCCTCTTCCCTTTTTCTTGCTTGCCGTGCTTTCCTGTTTCTTCTTTTCATTTGTTTTGATACTTGCTAGGGAGAGATTTTATTGAATACTTTGCTTAGGGCACTTAGAACTTCATAAATTTAGTTTTTTCTGGAAACTTAGGATAGCCTGCGAATCCCTTGGTCGTTTTTTCAAGAATATGGTTGTAGACTGACCTTGCCCTTTTATTTTTCGGATGTCTAGGATGTCTGATGGCAGTTCTTCCCCTGAAAGCCCTACTAAACCCTTGGCCCCCATTGCTGAAGAGCTTTCTTCTGGCTCGGGAGCACCCAACGTGGAAGACCTTGATACTACCCCCACCCCTTCCGAAATCGAACAAGATACTTACCACCAGAGGGTTCCTCGGAAGGATCCGGAGCCCGGTGATTTTGACAGCTTGGCTCTGGATATGGCTCGGCCCTCTAAGATAACCGAGGATGATCTAGCACTGCTTCGGCAACGATATGACATCCCTATAGATATTGCTATTGAGGTCCCTCTTCCATGTGATCGTGCCAGTCAGCCCGACGATGGTTCCGTGGCCCTTCTTCCAGCTTTCTTTGAGTGCGGGCTCCGATTGCCAATTCAACCCTACTTTGCCTGGATGCTGGCCGAGATGGAGATCGCCCCCTGTCAACTAAGTCTAAACAGTTGGAGGATTTTGGCCGGGTTGTATGTAGCTTGGCATCGGGCGGGGCTTGGCGAACCTTCTTTTGAAGAAGTGAAGAGGTTATATCGGTTGAAGGCCAACCCAAAGACTCACCACGGTTGGTACTACATTTCTGCTTATGATAGTTCGTCAAACGTCGTCAAAAAACTCCCTGACTCCAATAAGAATTTCAAAGATCTTTGGTTCTGGGACACTGGTGATTGGGGACGGACCCTGAGATCAGATGGAGAGGAGATCTTGGTTCCGGACATCTTTAGAGCGGGAGGTTAGGAGGTTAACCTTTAGCTTTTCTGCCTTTTAGTTTTTTTTTATGTTTGGATTCTTACCCATTTTTTCTATTCCTCCTAGCTTGTTGGAGGGATGCTCCCAAGGTCTCCCACCAGGTCCGGAAGTGGGTATTCTGGGCTCGGCGGCATGCCGCTCATTGGAGGGAGTTGGTAAACGATGCGGCATTTTTTGAATCGGGACTTGTTCGGACCGTTCCTCCTAATGTCTCAGGTCGGATAGGTAGATGTCTGTTGATCTTCTAGCCAACTCCTTTGTTTTTTTTTTATCATGTCTGATGTTGTTTTTTTTTTTTGGTATGCTTAGGTCCTGAACCTTTCTTTTTGTCTTTGCTTTTTGCAGGTATGTCGAAGAGACCAAAGTACCTCGATCGGTTGACCGGTGCCGCGAAGAAAACTAGCCCAGATGAAGCTGGTACTTCTCGGAAACGACCTGAAACTTCTGAGGCCGAGAAAGTGGCTGAAGAGATGGGGCATCCGAGCTCTCAAGGTCGGTCTTCTCCTTCCGGGGTGCTTCCAATGGGTGTTACCCGTCCTGATAGCCCTCCGAGATCTTCCAGGAGAAGGAAGCGTCGATTTGGAGCGGTGGATACTCAATTAAGGCGGGAATTGAGGAGGATAAGGCTCCGAGTAGAGAAACTCTGGTTCGGCAGGAGGGTCCTTCCAAGAAATTGAAGGATGTTGTGGTTCTTGGAGTTGATGACATTGGGAAGAATATTAGGGAAGCTACTTCCCATTTGGTACCGGCTTTCAATGAGCTGGCCGGGGCCGTACCTCCTGAGAAGATTCCGAGGTTTGAGGACCTTTCACCCGAGGAGGTAGTTGCAATGTTGTGCTCCCAGCTGGCCCAGGTCACTTCTTTTACTTCTCTTCTATATCCGTGGTGTCTTTCAGACTTTGTTTTATTTTCCTAACTTCCTTTTCTTCTCGGCAGGCAAATTATTTGGCGGCAAAAAATAAGGACCTGTTTATAAGCCTTTTTTCCGAAGGCGGCCAAGCCCAGAGGCTTCAGAATCATCTTTCTGAAGTGGAGGCCAAGCTGGCTAGTGCCGAAGAGAGGAATAGGGATCACGAGTTGGCTGCGGTTGAGGCCGTCAGGACAAACAAAGCTCTTAAGGCTGCTGCTACTCTAGAGCGCAAGAACGCTGAAGAAGCTAAGGCGAGTTTGGTGGACGCCCGGACTGAGATTGGGATCCTCAAGGTGGAAATAGGCAGCGTGGAGTATAAGCTGCAGGCCAAGGAGGAGGAATTGGTACGGGCCCGTGCCGATCTCAGGGATAGAGAGCTTGAGTGGGAGGCCGAGAGGGACTCAATTCATCTTGAAGGGGTCGGTGATTGTGCTGAAATTATACCAATGGTGCTGCCTAACCTGGATATGGGGCCGATCCATGCAGCCATCCGTTTCTCTGTAGAGGGGAAATGTCCGAGGAAGAGTTTCAGAGGTGGCTACCCCCTCATTCCGAAGAAGTGATGGATCCCGAACCGATTTCGATCGCCCCGGTTCTCCCAGCTCCTCAAGAAAACAGTCCTCAGGTTCCTGCTCCTAGCGAGGACTATCCTGAGGTTCCACCTCCAATCCTTGAAGTAAGGGCCTCCCAGGTTGTCGAGGTTGACGCTACTGTCCCACCTCCTGAGACCGAGCCGATCTGTCCATCGTCTGAGCCGGCCGAGGAAGAACTTCTTGCCCCTGTGCGGGCTGATTAAAAAGGGTAACCCGGACGGGGCCCTGTGTACACTTGTCTTTTTTTTTGTAATAACACTTCATATATTATTTTTTTTTGAATATATATATATGTTTTATGCTTTTCTCTTATGTTCCTTGTTCTGGGTGTTCTTCTTCAAATGATTATTTAAGGCTCGTTCGTGAGTGGATAATACGAACCGAGACCCAATTTATTCAGTGGTCGAGGATTAACTCTAAGTCGTGAAGTACACGGATGGTGAGATGCAATCGGTGGGACGTAACCCGACCCCGAGCTGTAAGGAACATTTGGCCCTGGGGGAATGTTACGTCCCCAGTCCAAGAGATAGCCTCGGTGGGATGTGGCCCGACCCCGAGTTGTTAGGAACATTTGGCCCTGGGGGAATGTTACGTCCCCAGTCCAAGAGATATACTCGGTGGGATGTGGCCCGACCCCGAGCTGTAAGGAACATTTGGCCCTGGGGGAATGTTATGTCCCCAGTCCAAAAGATAGACTCGGTGGGATGTGGCCTGACCCCGAGCTGTATAACCAAGTGCTCTCGGCGAAACGAAATCCAGCCCCAAGCCGAATAACTGAATGGCCTCGGCGGAACGTAATCCAGCCCCGAGCCTGATAACTAAATGGCTTCGGCAGAACGAAATCCAGCCCCGAGCCAAATATCCAAGCGGTCTCGGCGGAACGAATCCAGCCCCGAGCTGATAAATAAAGTGGCCTCGGCGGAACGAGTCCAGCCCCGAGCCGAACAATCATTGGGACTTGCTCCGAAGGGAAGGGAATCAACATTTGATGCCCTATCAAATCTGTCTTGGGCGTCCCCTTTTCAGACCGATGAAAAAACAAAAAACAAAATTTTGGAAAAATAAAAACCAAAAGAGTGTAAATAATAGCACGGATACCTCAGGACAGCGTCCTATACGAGGCCTCCAAAACATAATTCTGAATCTTTCAATTCAGTGTCCCGGCGAACCAGGATTTGGATCAGTAGAGCGTTTAAATGGTAAGGGCATATCCTCTATACGTCGGGTCACTGTGGAGCCTGTGTATTGTACGAGGGCTCCTCTTTACCACGCTGGAGCAGACACACGCTACAGGGGCACAATGCATCCCCGTGCTGCGCCTCTCTTGGATCCAAATGATGAATGGATCAAAGAGTGTCCGGGATACTAAGGGCAATTTCCTCCTTAGGTCCGGCATCACTGAAGCTAGCAATCGTCACGGGGGCCTCATCACTCCTCGTGCTATGCTTTCCCACGGATCCATTACATCGGGTAAGTGAGGATCAAAAAGTGTTCGACACATTAAAGGCATATTCCTCCTTATGTTCGGTAACACTGGAGCAAGCAATTGCCACAGGGGTATCATCCCTCCCCGTGCTATGCTTCTCACGGATCCTATACATCGAGTATGTCCCTGAATATTTTGAGGACCCCGAGCTAAGAGAAACACTTGGTTCTGGGGGAATGTCCCGTCCCCTGATCAATGGGCATGACTCGGTGGGACGTAACCCGACCCCGAGCCAAATAGTCAAGTGGCATCGGCGGAACAAGATCCAGCCCCGAGTCGATTGTCTCAGTGGCCTCGGCGGAACGTAATCCGGCCCCGAGGTGTTCGAAACATTAAGGGCATATTCCTCCTTATGTTCGGTACCACTGGAGCAAGCAATCGCCACGGGGGTATCATCCCTCCCCGTGCTATGCTTCTCACGGATCTATACTCTGATTCACTTTCGTCCCTGCTGTTTAATGCTTGTATGGAATTGATTGATTCTGGTGTGACTTGTGTTTCTTTATGGTGGTATCCGTGGTCGGGTGGTTGCGGGTTTTGTGCTTTTGATCTTGGAATGTTGTATTGAGTATGTCCCTGGAGTTTTGAATATGGTTCACAAAAATTTTTATTTTTTTTTTATTTTTTAGAAGAGTGGGTGAAAATTTTGAAAAAGAAAGTTTTATTTATATTCGGGGACATATTGCCCTTCTTACAACTCTCTGTGGGCCATTTTGAGAGAGATTTTATATCGAGTCTTCGTCCCTTGTCGGGTTGCTGCAAAAGAAAAGAAGGGAGGGAGAATTTACTAAAAGTATTTTCTCAACATCTCGGCGTTCCATGGTTTTTTTAATCTTGTGCCGTCCAGCTGTTCTAGGATGTAAGCCCCTGGCCTTACCACCTCTGTGATTTTGTAGGGCCCTTCCCACTTGGCACCTAACGAGCCCTCCTCTGGTCGTCGGGTGTTTAAGGTGACCCTTCTCAATACTAAGTCGTCCGGGAGGAAGGAGCGGGTTCGAACTCTTCTGTTGTAGAAGCGGGCCATTCTTTGTTGGTAGACTGCCGCTTTCATAGCTGATTTCTCTCTTCTTTCCTCGATTAGGTCGAGGTGGTTTTGATAAGTTCTTCATTCTGCTCATTCCCAAAGTGGCGGGCCCTGTGAGTTATGGCCTCACATTCGTATGATAGGGAAAACGATGTCTCCCCTGTGGAGTCTTTGTAGGTCGTCTGATGTGCCCATAACACTTCTGGTAATTCTTCGACCCATAAGCCTTTGCGTGAACCGAGCCGAGCTTTAAGGTTTGCCTTGATGGTTTTGTTTGTTGCCTCAACCTGTCCGTTTGACTTGGGATGGGCTGGCAATGCGAATTTTAAAGCGATCTGGAGGTCTTCGTAGAGCTTCCTGAGTCCTTTGCTATCGAATTTTTTCCCGTTTCGTCGGTGATGATTGCCTGGGGGATTCCGAACCTGTAGATAATATTCTTCTTTAACATTGAAGTGCCGATGAATGGTTTGAAGATTTTGTTTACTAACCTTTGAAAAGTTGCCCCTGCGTTCTTCAGTCCGAAAGGCATTACTTTGTAGCAGTACAGTCCTTGATCGGTGATAAAAGTGGTTTTCTCTCTCGTCTGCAGGATGCATCCTGACCTGATTGTACCCTGAGAAGGCATCCATGAAGCTTAGTAGTCCTTGGCAGACAGTTGCGTCTACCAGTTGATATATATTTGGCAGAGGAAAGCTATCTTTTGGACACGCCTTATTGAGGTTGGTGAAATCTACACACATCCTCCATTTTCCATTGGACTTCTTTACCAATACTACGTTTGACACCCACTCGGGGTACTTTACTTCTCTGATGAAGCCGGCTTTTAACAGTTTTTCCACCTCGGATGCCACCGCTCTGCACCGTTCTTGATTGAAGATCCTTCTCTTTTGTTTTACCGGTTTTAGTGACGGGTTTGCTGCTAAGCGGTGACTGATGAATTTTGGGTCAATCCCGGGCATGTCATTGTGTCCCCACGCGAAGATGTCGGGGTATTCCCGTAGACATTCTAGCCGGCCCTTTTTTAGGGTTTCGTCCAAGTTTCCCCCTATCTTTATGCCTTTTTTCGTTCCGAACAGTTTTATTTCTTCTAACTCTTCAGCTGTTCCTAGCCGGGCAACTTTATCCGGGCGGGGACCTGGTTCCTTCCTCTCGTTCTCGCCACTCTGCCTCTTCTTGGTGCCTTCTTCAATGTAGAGGGTCTCTCGTGAGAGAGTGGCAAAGCCGCTACGGGCTATCTTCTGACTCCTGCACACGATTCCAATCCCTTCCCGGGTGGGGAACTTTAGTTTTAAGTGATAGCAGGACATCGCAGCCTTTGTTTTCATCATAAAAGGTCGGCCGATAATGACTTGGTAACTGCTCAGGCAGTCCACCACAGTGAATTTTACCATAACTGTCCGGGTCCTGGGGTGAGTTCCGATGGTTGTTGCCAGTTGTATTCTCCCCAGCGGGATGACCGTTGAGCCTCCAAAACCGTACATGGGGGTGCCGTCATTAGTTAGGGTTACGTACTCCACTCCCAGGCTTTCTAAAGCTTCTTTGGAGATTATGTCTATCGCGCTTCTGGGATCTACCAGGATTCTATCTACCTCTGTGCCGCTGATTGTAGCTTTGATTATTAGCGCATCGTCATGGGGGAAACTCACCCCTCAAACGTCCTCGTCGGTGAACATTATGGGTACCGACCGACTTCCTCGTGGTACTGGGGACTTTTCCATTTCTAGCACTTCCGTCCCCTGTATTAGGCTATAGCTTTTTCTTGACCGGTTAGAGTCTACGGCCAGTGTTTTCCCTCTTGCGATGATGTTCACCTGCCGGCCTCGTGCCCTCTGTTTGGAAGCCATGGCCTCATGGTTGATATAATTATTTAGATACCCATTTCGGGCTAGGTCCTCCATCTGTTCCCGCAGATCCTTGCATTCGTCGTTGTGTGCCCCCTCAGATTATGATGTACGCAGTAAGACTTCTGGTTCCTTTTATCTGGGGGGAATCTCCTGAGGTCGGGTTCTATCAAGAGGCCTTTTTCCTGCATCTCAATGATGATTTGCCCTGGTGGCTTGCTCAATGGAATATATGCTTCTTCTCGGACTACATGATTCACCTGGGTCGCGACCCCTCTTTCCTGATCACTTCGAGGTATCGGTTTGAATTCTTTGGATTTCGGATTGAATTTTTTGAATTCTATGTCCGGTCATCGGGGGGCCTCTGTTCTTGTTGTTCTTTCTCGAATAGCTGTCCCCCTTCGGGAGATCTTTTCTTCGCTTTCTAACAAGACAAATTTCCGGGCTACCTCTAGAGCGGTGGCATAATCTGGTGTGTCTTGGATTCTTAGGTGAGTCCATAGTCTTCCGACCCTTAGGGCTTCCTTTAAACTTTCCAGGGCCTCTTTGGACTCGTACCCTCCGACCTCGAGTACCATATTGTGATACCTCTCGATGAAAATTTTTAGGGGCTCGTCGTCTCCTTGTTTCATAAGACTTAATTCTCCAATCGTCTTCTTGGGGACGCAGGCCCCTTTGAAGTGTCGAACGAACGACCTTTTGAGCTGTGTGAAGCTTCCGATGTTCCCCGGGGCCAGACTTCTGTACCATAGGATGTCGGGTCCACCTAGAGTTAGGGGGAACACTTTGCAGATGGCATCTCCTACCACTCCCTGGACTTCCATCAATAGGACAAAGCTTTCGATGTGTGATTTTGGGTCAGAGTGGCCTTTGTAAGGTGCCATGGTCGGCATGTTGAATCGCTTTGGGAATTTTGCCGATTTTATTTCTTCCGTGATGGGAGATTCATCCTCACTGTCCCGGGCATCACTTGCATCGGTCTTGAGGCCTACCCCCCACTTGGTCATCTCCTTTTTTAACCAAGACTTTATTTCACTGCTTGTGCCGCCATGTCGTATTCTGTGTCCCTCTGTGCGTCTATTGCCCCGGGTGCGGTGTTCCTCATGCCTTGGAATTTCCCGTACACTTTCGCTATGCTCCCTGTCCTCTCTTCTGGAGTCACGGATACTGTCATAGGAGGGATCCGGTGATGGTCTTCCTTCTTCTTCTTCTTCCTACGTGTCCTCTGTTTGTGAATCTTTTTCTACAACTACGGATTTTATCCCATAGGGGCCCCTCCTCCTGGGTCTATCGTCTTCACTTGTGTCTATCACCCTTTTCCCTTCTGCTCTTTCACTTTTTCTTCGACTGGTTCCGACGTCTGGTCTCTCGTTGTTCGTTCCCTCCATTCTCTCCAGCCGATCCACCATGGATTTCATACTTTCTTCCATCTTCTTCATCCAATCTGTAGCCGGATTCCCCGACGATTGGTGATTTCCGCCTTCTGCCATCGTCTTACTACTCAAACTGCTTTTTGTTTCGTTTTCCCACAGACGGCGCCAACTGTTGACGGCTGATTTTGGTCTCAGGGCAATATTGGAATATTACTCCCGAGACAATCCTCCCTCAATCGTGAATTTGTTTGGTTGTGGGGGATCAAAATCAAACTTAGCAAAAGACAGATAAATACGCTAATTGACAAAGAGATTTAACGTGGTTCGGCGGATCTTGGTCCGACCTACGTCCACGGGCACAAAAAGGATGATACTTTTATTACTAAAACACGCTTCTCAGCTCTGCTTCTTTTTTTACCAGTCTGATGGTAATGATTCTCTTGCTGATATTGGTTCCCTTATACATAATCTACCCTTCTATTTATAATAGTGAAGAAATCAGACTCCTTCTAGTATGTGGATTCCTATTTGAAATAATCTCATGTTCCCACAAGGAAACCTTTATCAAATCTATCTCTACTTCCTTTATCCTTCTAGAACACTGTCTTTCATCAGTATCCCTTATGAAGGTAGGACTGTCTTCTTATCCGTAAGAATAGGGAGTCATCTTCCGGAGCATGTATCGCGATCTGGTCGGTCTTCATGGGGCTGGTCATGATAGTCCTTTGAATTGAGAATACTGTTGTCGATCTGATAATGCTCGGTTATTCGCACCAAAGTGCTCGGCTGCTGATCATAAAGTGATCAGTCTCTTCCTGTTGTGGTCGATCTGTAACCATAAGGTGCTCCGCTTCTTATTGCAAAGTGCTCGGGTCCTTGCTGCTGGCTTTCCATGGGTCGGGTCGGCATCAATGATCCTGAGCAAGAATGAGATTTTACTTTCTTGCCCCTGTCGTGCTGTTTAAATAACATAGTGTCTGAAAACACCATCAACACATGTATTTAATTTAATCTAATCTAATAAAAAAATGTTTTGTTTATTTTTGCTTTATTATAAACCAGAAAAAGTTAATTTAATTATTAAATATACGCTACTTTTGCAAAGATAATTATGGTTGGATATTGTTGCTCACTCGCCTTTATGTAGACAATGGACAGGTACCAAAAAAAAATGTGGAGATCCTTGACTGTGAAATGTAACCACCAGATTGAGACGTAAAGTATTTAGGGGAAATTATCAATTTTGGGAATATCCCAAACTTAAAATATTAAAATTAGGCAACTAAAATAATTCTTCCTAAAATGACAAATTTCACAGTTTAAGACACAAATATTCTCATCACCTTTCTCAATACTTGTTAATTTTTTTTCTCTATAAAAAAATTGACAGCATCTTGCTGTCATTTTCATGGTAGCATCTTGCTGCCATTTTCATGGCAATGAATTAGCTGTCATTCCAATGGCAGTAAGCTTTAGGCATGACAAGGAACCCGGACCCGGCCTGGATCCGCATGGATCCGGACGATCCGGGTCCGGGATTAAAAAATCCGAATCTGGGCGAATCCGGATCCGGACCCGGGATCGCACCGGTCCGGCCCGGATAGACGCGGGTCCGAAAAAATTAATAAAAAATAAATATAATAAATTAAATAGAATGAAAAATATAAAATAATATGCATATATATATATAAAAAAAAATATAATATAATATAATATAATTAAAAAATATAAAAGAATTGAAATAAAAATAATAAAATTGATAAAATCCAAATATAAATATAAAAATAATACAATTAAAAGATAAAAAAATAATAAACCGGGTATCCGGATCCGGATCCGGATGTTGCCATCCCTATTAAGCTTGCTGCTGCTGCCATGCAGGCTGCCCAATTTTTTTTATTTTTAATTTTTATTTTTTTTAAGGATGTGATAAGTTTTAGAGTCAAAAATATAAGAATATAAATGTCATTTACCCTAAACAAATATCACAATTAATTAATAAGTGAATACTAATTGTCTCAAGTAGTGAAAACAAAATTGGACTGTAAAAGGCTTGTAATTGGAACCGTTCATTTGGTTTATGGGTTGCAAGGAGATTTTTTATTTTTTATTTTTTAAAAATCATATGAAATTTCACTGTAAAATTATTTATTTTGCGTTTAACCGAAGCAGTTAAAACTCCCGACTGTCACAGTTTCTTACGAAAAATATACTCCCTAAATTTGAATCCAAAACCTCAAGATGAGATTCTGAACCATTGAGGACGAGGTGGAAGGAGATGTTTGTGAGTAATTTGTAATTTCGTGTAAATAGTATGAACATGTAGTAACGTCATGCGCCCAAGGGGTGTGGCTTGGTGGTGAAGGGTCCAGAATCTCACCTTGAGGTTCTGGGTTCGAATCCAGGGGGTGCAACTTCTTGTAAGAGTCTGGGGCAGCCGGGGGTTTTACCTGCGACGCGGCCCAGAATGGGTGGTTTGGTGGCGGGGTTTCCAACGATTTCAAAAAAAAAAAAAAAAAAATGTCGTAACGTCATCGTCAATTAGATCATTACAAATGGAACCTACACAAAAAAGATCTTTTTGTTATTGTTCTGCTGACATTGAAATTTACCCATAATTTTTATAGAACATTAATAAATATGAAAGTGAAATGAATGGGTCCCATGTCTGCAAATGCTATTACTTAGTCATGGTGACGTACCGGCTTCGGCCCGGAATTGGCCCGTGGTGAATTGGAATCGGAATCGTCTCTTAACAGTTCGGTTTTGGTTTAAAAAAGTCTGAAACCGTGGAGATTCCGATCCGTCTCGAATTTGCAGTTCGAAACCGCTCAATTTTATGAATAGATTGTAATAATTTTATAAATATAAGTTGTATTTTTAATTAAGTTGTAATTTATAAATATTTAAAATAATTAAAATAATGTATATTTTAGTTATTCTTTTGCTAATATTAAATAATATTTTTTTAATTTAAGTTAATAAAAAAATAAATTACTTCAATTAATAATATTAAAAAATTAGTTTGAACCGTCTCGAACCGTCCAAAATGATTCCGAACCGTGTGAAAAAATCAGAAGCATAACCGGAGTTGAAACCATGACCGAACCGAGGTTAGAACTGGAATTAACGGTTCACTGAATCGTCTCTAAACCGTTAAATGACGGTTCAGTTCAGGTTTAATAATTTCTTGAACCAAAACAAATGATTTAATAACCAGAACCGACGATTCCTGAAAAGTGATCATGACTACCATTACTTGGCTTTCAAGACCAATCAACTTCAATAATAATAATAATAATAATAATAAAACCGACGATCACGTTTATCGATATAATTTCCTGATTAATTTCCATTCGATAAATAAAACATCAATTTATGATATTATATGTTAACGATTGTATGCTAATTGTTTAACGATGATAATTTACCGATAAAATTTTTCTATCGATGAATATTTATTTAATTTTTTTTTTTTTTTTTTTTTTTTGTAGTGTTAATTGTTTAACAACTTATTTCCTTCTTCAAGCATAAAGTCAACCAACAGTGTTATTCTCTCTTTGTTGCAGTTATAAAAAAGACGAGTTTTGAAGTTGTTGTGATGTAATGCATAGACAGATAGACTTAAAACAGCTTGGTTCAAGAAATGTTTAACTCCAGGTCCTCGAGTTCTAAAGCGATTTATATATTTTTAGGTTTTTTATGAGCGGTTAATAAATAGATATTTACCGTCCATATATCTTAGTATTTTGTGTGTTATCTAGAGTGTTATGAGCGCTTTAATATATTTTGGGTGTGTTTTGTAGGTTAAAATCATATCAAGACTCAAACGGACTCTATGGGGGATGAGTCGACAAAAATGAACCAAATTTCAGAGGCATCACGATACGCCGATGATGGAGCTAAGCGTTGTGCCGCGTGTTCAGCGCGTCTCAACACAGAGGACAATTCCCAGTGCCGGATGAATCTGATTTTTAACAAGGAAAGACCCACCAGGTCTCATATATAAGTACAAGTTCAACCCAAAACTTAAAAAGAAGCTTCATAACATAATTTTGGAGCCTCATAGTATAGAAGAACACTTAGAGGAAGGAAAAAAATAAAGTTCTTAACCGTTGTTGGAGATTGAATACGAAAACTGCAAACGAGAGTTATTTCCACTATTTTCTATCTAATTTATCTTTATGAGTTCTTGTTTTGTATTTATGATTAGCTTGTGGCTATTGAATATTATGAGTAGCTAAATCATTAATTTAGGGTTGTAATTGATCTTAAACACTGTGCTTAATTGATTTGCCTATTTTTATTCTTTAGGGTTTGTTATTGAATTATTTATTATTTTGTGTTTGAATACATGTTTTATTATCTGGCCAACAATAGAATGATTGTGAAAAGTCCTTAAGAATTCAATAGAGGAAATTTGGGTTAGCCATGAGAATAATAGCGTATGATCTAATTCGATTGAATAGATTTCCTTGGAGGATATACATATACCTGCAGGGTATACGTAACCAATATTAGAACCTGACCTTAATGAATTTGGTTTAAATTAATTAACATAAACATATAGTTAATTGGCTTAATGGAATCAATCATGATGAAATGTGGAACAAATAAGGGCAAAAATTGGACTTGACATTTTGATTTTGGAGATTGGAAACTTGAAATGGCGTTCTAACGAAGTACAATTTCGGAAATTCCAACTTTGCGTAATTGTCATATTTTGGCCATACCTTTTTACTCCGATATCAGATTGAGGTGATTCAAGTTTCAGATTAAAGAAGACTCAAAGATCTACAACTTTAAAGTTTATAATAATTTCAAATTCTGACGTTTTCATGACCAAAATTGATAAACTATTCGAAAGTGTGTTATGTGTAATTATTAAAGTCATTTTCAAAATAAAATATTAATAATAAAATAAAAATTGAAAATTGTCAAACTTACACCAAACATGCTTGAATGTTTGTGGAGGATTTGGTGCCATGTTTGGTGGAGCAATTGGTGGAGAAATTGGTAGAAGCCTTTAGATTTGTCTATAAATATCAAACTAAACTTTGTAAATTTTTCATGCTTTTTGGAGGAATTTCTCCATGAAAACCTAAAGGAAAGTGTCTTGTATATTTATTTAAGTTTTCTTGTATTTTCTTTTTATTTAATTAATAAAATTTTGTGTGTTTTAATTTACAGCATGAGCAGGTAATCTCATTCTGCTGAGGTGACAAGGTAATACTTTTAATATAATAAATTAGATTAATCTCCCTTATTTTAATTGAAATTTAGATTAATTAGTTACCGCCTATATGGCCGGTTTAGGTGACAACCTTATTTACCACCTATATGGTCGGTTTTACATTCCAGACGTAGTTTCCGCCTATATGGTCGGTTTTGGTAATAACCATGTTACCGCCTATATGGTCGGTTGGACTTAATTGAGACAAATGGAATTTCCGCCTTTATGGTCTGGTTAAATATAATTAATTAATCGGTAAACATTGATAATAAGGGAGATTTCTAATTTTGAAATATTAAAAGTGGATCATTTAACCCCAGCATTTTCTTTCATTATTATAATTTTACTTTTATTTATTTTCAAGTTATTTTTTATGATGTTTTGTTTATATAAGTGTTTAGTAATCCTATGTATGTGTTGTAACTAAATACATAATCTGGGGTTGTGATGAATTCCAATATCACCGGTTTATAAGGGGTTATTTTGTGTATTGGGTAATATAAATGTTTATTTATTGAGTCTTAAGCTTAATGCTTCTTGTTAACTGGCCATTAATAAGATTGATCTGGTAAACTTAAAATAAACTTAACGAAGGAATTTTAGGTTTCAGCCTTAGACTCAATAGCTCACGATCTCACCTCGGGGCATGGTGACCCTTAGGTAGATTTCCTTACAGGATAGACATATGCCTGTCGGGCGGGGGTAGCCACAATTAGAACTTATTCTTTATGAATTCAGGTAACTTGATTAACATAGACATATGATTAATTGGGTTATTTGGGTGTTTGCATCTGACCATCGACATAGGCTTTTGCATATTTTCGTGTTCCAGGTTAATAAACCCATATATTGCAAAAACATGAGATAACCACTTCATCTTTAAAAGATATTGGAAGGATTCACAACCCTAGATAGTTTTATAATATTTATTTTACCTTTGATTCACTTTCGCACTATTTTAATTACTTGTCTTTAAGTTTAAAATTACCATACAATCAACAAACCAATCTATTAGGTACTTGTAAACATTTAACTTTATAAATTGATAGCTAAGGTATTAAGTCCTCGTGGGATCGATATTTTTTATACTACTTGAGCGATACTTGCGCTTGGGTAACATTAGTGATTTCACCCGATCAAGTTTTTGGGCCATTGCCAGTACTTATTTATCTTTCACTATTAATTTTGAGGTTCGATACCTTTACATGTGTCTAATTTATTTTTACTTATTATTTTTATTTTCTTATGTTTCAGGTTCTCAGACACTACATGGGAAGAACCAGAAGCTTTGAAATCCGTCCGCTTGACCCAGAGATTGAAAGAACCATCAGACAGTTGAGAAGGGAAAGGCGAGAAGGCCAAGAAGCACTCATCAACATGGAACCTGAACCTTTGGAGGTTGTACCACCAATTCCCATTCGAGACAGAACTATTCAGGTGGTTGACGGCTTCATTTCATGTATTGTACTTCCTCTCTTACCAGCAAATACGTGTGCCATCAAAACATGCATCTAAATGATACAACAGTCAGTTCAGTTTGGGGGGAATGCAACTGAAAATCCAAATGCCCACATCAGCAACTTCCTGGAAGTTTATGACACTTTCAATTACAACCGAGTGGCTGAAGAAGTAATGAGACTGCGTGTTTTTCCATATTCCTTGAAAGACAGAGCTAAGGCTTGGCTACATTCACTACTAGCAGGTTTCATCATAACTTGGGAACACTTTAGCCACCAAATTCCTTGCAAAGTACTTTCCCTCAGCCAGAACTGCAAAGCTGAGGAATGACATTATATCCTTTGTGCAATATGACTCAGAATCCCTCTGCGAGCTTTGGGAAAGATACAAGGATTTGCTCAGAAAATTTCATCACCATGAGATTGCAAAGTGGCTACAAGTCCAAACCTTATATAATGGACTTAATGGATTAATGAGAACCACAATTGATGCTGCTGCTGGAGGAGCTTTAATGGCAAAAGGAGAAGATCAGACATGTGACTTAATTGAAGAAATGGCCAACAATAATTCCTTGTGGCCAACAGAAAGGAGCATGATTCAACGAATCACAGGAATCCACGAAGTTGGATCCAACACAGTAATGAATGCCAAGCTGGAACAAATGTGTAAATTCATGGAAACATTTAGCACGCAAGTTGTAAACGTCGCCGGAGCCATAAGTTCACCATATGGAGGAGCACTAGAGACAAACCAACATGATGAGACGGTGAATTATGTCAACAATTTCAACAAACAAGGGAACAATCCATATTCCAACACCTACAACCTAGGGTGGAAGAATCATCCCAATTTTGCATGGAGCAATAATTCAGGGCAAATGAACAATCCACCACCAGGATTCCAACAGCAAAACAAAGGCCAGCAGTATGAAAAAGAACCAGGAATAACAAAAGTGATGGCTCACTTGAAAAAGCTAGAAGTAAAATACGACTCTCGAGCAACATCATATGATGCTATGTTTCAATCCCAAACAGCTTTAATTCAAAGCCAAACAGCATCTTTGAAGGCACTGGAGAATCAGATGGGACAACTGGCCAATGCTCAGAGTTACACCGCGATGAAACCTTCCTAGCAACACAGAACCAAATCCAAGGAACATGGGAAATGAGCAATGTCATGCAATCACTTTGAAAATTGGTACTGAAATCAACAAAAATGTTGGAATCAAGGCATCCATTGAGGAAGTTCAAAAAGAAAGCAGCGAAGCTAAACCGCAGATGGATGAAAAAAAGGCAAAAGAAAATGATCGAGAAAGATCACTCCACCTCCACATTTTCCACAGCGTCTCCAGAAAAATAAACTGGATAAACAATTTGCTCGATTCCTGAAGATCTTTAAAAAGCTGCATATCAACATTCCATTTGCAGAAGCATTGGAACAAATGCCCAGCTATTTCAAATTCATGAAATACATTCTTTCACGAAAGTATAGATTGTGAGACTACGAGACAGTAACATTGACAGAAGAATGCTGCGCCATCATTCAGAGGAAGCTTCCCCCAAAGTTGAAAGATCCTGGCAGTATCACCATCTCTTGCATCATAGGAGAACATAACTTCGGTAAGACTCTATGTGATTTAGGTGCTAGTGTTAACTTGATGCCTTTTTCCATTTAGAGGAAACTGCAAATTGGAGAAACAATGCCCACTTTAGTCTCTCTGCAACTTGCTGATAGATCGCTCACATTTCCGAGAGGTGTAGTTGAAGATGTGCTGGTCAAAGTCGACAAACTCATTCTCCCAGCAGACTTTATTATCCTTGACATTGAGGAAGACGAAGATGTGCCCATCATCCTCATGAGACCATTCTCGGCTACCAGTCGAACCATTATTGATGTACAAAAAGGTGAACTAACCATGAGGGTACAAGACCAATAAGTAAAATTCAATATTTTCAAAGCCATGAATTCCCGAATGATGAAAAGAATGATGAATATTTTAGACTTGATGTGAGATATAGTACCATCCATGACCCAAATGAAATGCAAATTTCAACCGACAAACTTAAAGTATGTCAACTGCCTGAAGATAAAGCGTACTACATACTGAACAAGTTAAATCTTGAACTACAAGCAACTGAAGAGAAAAGACTCCACCAACTCAACGAATTGGAGGAATTCCATATACTGCCTTTTGAGAATTCCAAATTGTACAAAGAAAAGGCCAAGAAGAGACATGATGAGAAGTTAATGCACATAGAACTGGAACTAGAGCAGCGGGTATTGTTCAGCAAATCAAGGTTGAAATTTTTCCGTGGAAGGTTAAAATCACGGTGGTCAGGTTCATTCTTAATCACTCAAGTTTTACTAGATAGAACCGTTGAGTTACATGATCCCAATTCTAATGAAACATTCAAAGTTAAAAGTAAGCGTGTCAAACACTACTATGGAGAATCATTGGAGCGACAAAAAGAAAGTGTCACACTTTCAGATCCAGCCTAACGTTCGGGCAGTCATGTCTAGCTGACGACGTTAAAATTAGTGCTAGAAGGGAGGCAACCCATGCAAATTATGTATATATTCAGATTTATTGTGTTTTATTTTTGGTGTGTATAATTTTTGTAGGTAAAGTCACATTTCATGATGGAAGACGTTCTCGTAAATCTTCAGAGGTAATTTCCTTCTCTCCCTCAAAACTCTCTGATGAAAGTCTACAAAGCTCGCTTGGAACGAATGAGACTTCTGATGATCAAAAGTATTCCTAATGACATTCGTTGGATTATTGAAGCACGGTTCCGATTGGCAGGTGAGTCCTCTGACTCTTTTGTGTCATATCTGCCTGGTTTAGGAAGAATCACCTATGCTAAAAAGGGAAGCTAATGAATGAGTGTTTGCTATAAATGTGCACGCATGACATGTAATACTCGTTGTCGTTCTTTAGGAATGGTGTCTGATAACTGTGAATATAAAATTAAATTCATTAGGGATGGATTGAGTAAGAAGTCTTTAGATGACATATCATTGACTCTTGAGACGCATCCCAGTGGATTTTTGCATCACGCAATTCACATGTTACATGCACAATTCCAAAAAGAAAGACAATATTTAAGTCTCGGGAATCTGACTCTAAAAGACTCTGTTTGCCAATTTATAAGAAAATTAGATGGGAAGCTTGTCTCTGACGCATAGACGTCATTCAAGCCGTTACTTCTTGTAAATATTATTATCTCTTTGTATTTATCTAATAATTGTGATTTGTTTTGTTATTTTCTTTTATTTTCTCCGATAGGATCCAGACTTCTTGACTTTCACGATATATTTTATTGTTTAGTTAATAATTATCATTTGGCATGTACTAGTGCTATTATTACTCACCCTTTTTCAGGTTCTATAAATTCAACTCATCATTTCACTCTTGAAGGCATCCAGACTTGAGAAAAAAAAATAAAAAAATGGAAGCAACTTCAAGAAGACGAGTTGGAAATATTTATGTGTTTTGACGGTACTAGTGCTGATTCTAAACCAGAATTCGTAGTGGCAGCACATGAATTGGGTCGAGTCATAGCTGAAAAGAATATGCACCTAGTATATGGTGGTGGAAATCTTGGACTAATGGGGTACGTTTCAAGGGCCGTACAGGAAGGAGGTAGTCAAGTTCTGGGAATCATCCCAAAATCCTTGGTAGAGGCGAATCTGATAGGATCATCAAACATAGAGGAACTTATCGTGCCAGGTATGTCCGAATGACTTGTGGAAATGATTAACAATGCCGATGCTTTTATTGCTTTGCCAGGTGACTTAGGTACGATGGAGGAAATATTTACAGTACTATCTTTGGTGAACCTGAACGTACACCAGAAACCGATTGGACTGTTTAATGCTGATGAATTTTATGATTTTATTTGTGTGTTTCTTGATGATGCCCGGAGAAATGGGTTCGTATCAAAACCTGCAAAAGAAATCCTCTTCACTGCCAGAACTGCCAATGATTTAATTAACTAAATTTTAGCCTTTGAACTACAAATTGACATTATTATTTCCATGATAAACTGGTCTCATAATGATCATGGTAAGAAGCGTCAGATAAATCTGGATCTTAACCTATAATTTTCTTTTTCAGATGTAGAATTTCAGCTAATCAGGTATTGTTCCTAAACTTTTCTTCTACTTCTTAAGACATTGGGGACAATGTCTCACTTAGGTTTGGGAGAGGGGAATAGTTGACTAGTATCTTGTTTTTATTTTTCGATTTGTAGTAAAAAAATTTCAAAAAATTTTAAATTTTTTTTAAAACTTTTGTGTTTTTAACTTGACTAATCAGGTGAAATTAGTGTGAGATAGCTGTGTAAGGAATTTCCACTCCTGAGATGTATCTCAACCTATTTCGTAACAAGTTAATTTTTGTTTATTTCCTTATGAATTATTTAATTTGTGAATTCTCCATAATACTGACTAAATTGTATCTTTATATGCTCAGTTGACAGGTATTATCAACATGCATGGTAACATACGACCATGAGTTGTAAGTGAAAAGTTTGTAATATTCATTGCTCTAGTTTAATTGGAGGAAGCATCTAAAAAAGTAATGTAAAAAAAAAAAAGATATCTGAAATCCGAGTAATTAAGTCTGTAAGGCTGTCTTAACACCTAGTTCCCTAAAGCCAATTGGCTTGGGAGTCACTGGCCCAAAGCTCGCTACATGGATTGAAGATGTTATAAAAAAATCCATTGCCAAAAAAAGGTATGAATTCTGAAACTTTAGGACAAAAATATTACTCTTTTTTCAACTACACTTATGAATATTGTGGGTACAATGATTTGATTAATTCCTTGTTGGTTGTGTAAATGAAGAATGATAAAAATAATCGGAGAATTTACTTATTTGGAAATTTAGAAAGAAAGAAAACAACTATTAACTTGGATAAGACGTTTCACTTGTTTAGTCACTAACTAGTTTATTCTCTTTTCTCTTGTATTTTTGCTTTTATGTGCATTAGATTGACTTTTGTGGGTATCGTTGCTGTAAGCCCTCACGAGACTACAACTCGTCCACTCGGGACACCTAGGGGTTTAAAGGCTTGTTGCATACGCTAAATGCAACCGCGATCTCTACGAAAGTGGCTTAGTTTAATTTTAATTATTTATTGCATTTAATTTTGTTGTTTTGCTCGAGGACTAGCAAAATGTTAGGTTTGGGGGTGTGATGAGCGGAAAATATATCAATATTTACCGCCCCTTTTACTTAATATTTTGTATAGTTTCTCGAGTTTTATGAACGTTTTGATGTGTTTTAGTTTATTTTACAGATAAAATAAAATCGGGACTTAATGGAATCAATCAGGATGAAATGTGGAACAAATAAGGGCAAAAATTGGACTTGACATTTTGATTTTGGAGATTGGAAACTTGAAATGGCGTTCTAACGAAGTAGAATTTCAGAAATTCCAACTTTGTGTAATTGTCGTATTTTAGCCATAACGTTTTACTCCGATATCAGATTAAAGTGATTCAGGTTTCAGATTAAAGAAGACTCAAAGATCTACAACTTTGAAGTTCATAATAATTTCAAATTCGGAAGTTTCCATGACAGAAATTGATAAAATATTCGGAAGTGTGTTATGTGTAATTATTAAAGTTATTTTCAAAACAAAATAATAAAATAAAATAAAAATTGAAAATTGAAAATTTTCAAACTTACACCAAACATGCTTGCATGTTTGGTGGATGATTTGGTGACATGTTTGGTGTCATGTTTGGTGGAGCAATTGGTGGAGAAATTGGTAGAAGCCTTTAGATTTGCCTATAAATACCAAGCTAAACTTTATAAAATTTTCATCATTTCTTTGGAGGAATTTCTCCATGAAAACCTAAAGAAAAGTGTCTTGTATATTTATTTAAGTGTTCTTGTATTTTCTTTTTATTTAATTAATAAAATTTTGTGTGTTTTTATTTACAGCATGAGCAGGTAATCTCATTCTGCTGGGGTGACAAGGTAATACTTTTAATATAATAAATTAGATTAATCTCCCTTATTTTAATTAAAATTTGGATTAATTAGTTACCACCTATATGGCCGGTTTAGGTGACAACCTTATTTACTGCCTATATGGTCGGTTTTACATTCCAGACGTAGTTTCCGCCTATATGGTCGGTTTAAGTAATAACCTTGTTACCACATTTATGGTCGGTTAGACTTAATTGAGACAAATGGAATTTTCGCCTTTATGGTCTGGTTAAATATAATTAATTAATCGGTAAACATTGACAATAAGGGAGATTTCTAATTTTGAAATATTAAAAGTGGATCATTTAACCCCCAACATTTTCTTTCACTATTGTAATTTTACTTTTATTTATTTTCAACTTATTTATTTATGATGTTTTGTTTATTTAAGTGTTTAGTAATCCTAGGTATGTGTTGTAACTAAATACATAATCTGGAGTTGTGATGAATTCCAATATCACCGGTTTATAAGGGGTTATTTTTTTGTCTTGGGTAATATAAATATGTTTTTATTGAGTCTTAAGCTTAATGCTTCTTGTTAACTGGCCATTAATAAGATTGATCTGGTAAACTTAAAATAAACTTGACAAAGGAATTTTAGGTTTCAGCCTTAGACTCAATAGCTCACGATATCACCTCGGGGCATGGTGACCCTTAGGTAGATTTCCTTACAGGATAGACATATGCCTGTCGAGCGGGGATAGCCACAATTAGAACTTATTCTTAATAAATTCAGGTAACTTGGTTAACATAGACATATGATTAATTGGGTTATTTGGGTGTTTGCATCTGACCATCGACATAGACTTTTGCATATTTTCGTGTTCCAGGTTAATAAATCGATATATTGCATAAACATGAGATAAATACTTCATCTTTAAAAGATATTGGAAGGATTCACAACCCTAGATACTTTTATAATATTGATTTTACCTTTAATTCACTTTCACACTGTTTTAATTACGTGTCTTTATGTTTAAAATCACCATCCAATCAACAAACTAATCTATTAGGTACTTGTAAACATTTAACTTCATAAATTGATAGCTAATGTATTAAGTCCTCGTGGGATCGATACATTTTATACTACTTGAGCGATACATGTGCTTACGTAACTTGAGTGATTTCACCCGATCATCGGGTATTTATTTTATTTTTCGTTATTAATATTAGGACAACACTCTATTTACTTAGCTAAACACCCATTCTTTTTCTTTTTTATCTTTTTTTTTATTTTTCTTTGGTTTCAAGCATCATGAACGACCAACAGCCTGAAACATTGGGCATATCAATGACAATTACAATTCGGGACATAACGATATTGATCATTTATGGACTTATATCATGTATTGTTCGACCACCCTTTCAACCCAATGTGTGCGAATTCAAGACCTGTTTTCAAATGATACAACAATCGATACAGTTTGAGGGTGGCTCGAATGATGATGCCAATGCTCACGTGCGCAACTTCCTAGAAATCTACAACACTTTCAACTTCAACAGAAAGGCAAAAGAAGAAGTTCGCATGTGATTTTTTCCATTATCATTGAAAGATAGAGCTAAGGGATGGCTCTAGTCATTACCAGCGGGATCAATCACTACATGGGCAGACTTAGCTATTAAGTTCCTTGCCAAGTATTTTCCTCCCATCAAATTAGCAAGTTTGGGTAATGACATCATGACATTCACACAATATGATTCGAAGTCCTTATACGAGGCATGTGAGAGATATAAAGACCTATTGTTCAAAAGCCCACACTACGACATTTCAAAATGGTTGTAAGTCTAGACCTTCTACAATGGGCTTAATGGCATGATGAAAACCACAGTAGACGCAGCGCCGAAGGTATGCTAATGGCCAAAAATGAGAATGTCACATGGGATCTACTGGAAAAGATGGTTAATAACAACTCCCTATGGCCACCTAAAAGAAGTATTCAACAGCGAGTATAAGTGGTCAATGGATTAGAGATAAACGTAGCCGTGAATGCCAAACTAGACCAAATCTATAAATGTCTAGAGATCTCAGTATGTAGGTTGTGAACAATGCTTGAGCGACAAGTACATGGTGTGAGGGAGTACAGAATAGGGAGCCATATGCTCCACATGGTGAGTATGTTAATTATATCAACAACTACAACAAACAAAGCCATAACCCCTACTCAAATAGCCGCAGCGCTTCCGTGGAAGAATTACCGAGGTAGATGGCTGAGCAGAACATCGACAATATAAAGAACACTGCCAGATTGGAAACGTTGGTACAAATTCAAACAGCCGCACTATGACCATTGGAAACCCAAATCGAATAGCTTGCGATTAATCAAAGTCATAGGCTCCAATGAGCTTTCCCAAACAACACAGATGACAACTCCACGAGAGCAGATAAAGAACTATGCAATGTCATCCATGCGAAAGAAGATGACAAGTGACTTAGAATAGACTTCGTAAATAATGCCATTCAGGATACATTTACTCTAAATTTCCAAATCGACAATCTTGAAGCATGCATTATGCAGATGTTTGATGAAGTGCTTGACGAAGAAATTCATGAGTGCATAAATTATTTTGATGTTTCTCCTCAAGTGAGAACTAAATCGAAGTTGGAAATATTGGAACTGCCGATAAAAAAGGAGAGTCATACCCTCTGTAGAGGAGCTAATGGAAGTGAGAACATAGAAACAGACAAACCAAATCGATGATGAAGTAATGGGGTGCGAGGTCTTCAAGGCGAATATACATGAAAAATACCACAACATAGCTGCGGTGTGCCATTAATTCGACACCGTGTTAACCAGACCCCAGTCCATCCAAGCCAAAAGGAAAAGAGTAGTTGGCGAATACAACTTCGACTGCTACTAGCAAGGGCAAACAAGTATAGGTAAGAGTGGCAGATCAAGGGAAGCAGGCCAGTGCAAATCATTTTAAGTATATCATGCCGCATAGAAAGAAAGAATGTGTAACTGTGAAGGAGGCGTCTGCAAACCTAGTACCTTATTTGAAACAATCCTGAAATTTGAGTGGTCACATCTGACTGAAAACGTAAAACTTAGCGCTAGTGGGGAAGTAACTCACGCGTTTATTTTTGTTAACTTTACTCTAATTGCATGTTTAATAGTTTGCATGTGTATTTATTTAGGTATTACCACAACCCACACAATTCGTGCCGCAAAATTCTGACCAATAAGAGATTGATCAACTCCATACATGGTAGAGTTGTTCCTCATTCTTTTTTTCTTTTCATTTATCTTACATTGAGGACAATGTAAATTTTAAGTTTGGGGGTATGTGCATGTTAGTGTTAGTTCCTATAATTCAAAAAAAGAAAAGAAAAAAAATTATATTTAGTCATAGGTAATAAAGCATAAGTCTAATGATGAGTTCGTTTGTTTTAGGATGAAATCTTAGAAACGATAAATATCCAATTGACTGTTATTCGATGTCTTAAGTAGGTGATTTAGGTTAAACTCGTAAGTACTTAAAAGTATGTTTCTAGCAGTAAGAGCATAGGTAGTTGACAAAGTGTGAGAAAATTATCTAACGATGAATGACCATTTGCTTAGATATATCTTCGTTTGCAATTATTTATAATATATGGTATGGCTAGAAAAGAAAAAAAGTGGTTGAAAACAAAAGAGAAAAAATAAGAATGAAAAAATGAAAAGAGAAAAAAAAAACCACCTATAACCAATAAGTATGAAGCTACCCATGGGCGAGTGTTTGGACCACCATGAGGAGAAATGCTACCTTAAAGAGTATGTGAGTCAAAAGATAAAGAAAATAAAAAAATGTATCATATCGAGCATAATAAACAAATAGATATCACTTTTGAGATATCTAAGTTGGTTAGACCTATCAGATCTTTTTTTTTTACATGAAATCACCAAGTTGACTTACTTAGGAATCATGCTATAACCAGACCTTTACACACACACACACACACACTATGAGGCTGACTTAGATGATTTATTCAAGAATTTAGATTTGAGTTGTGTTGGGTATTTTGAAGATTCTTGTTTAGTTAATAGTCATTCTCTGAGGACGATATTAAATGTAACTCATGGGACAGTTTTGTTTGTTTAGTTAGTTTTATTTTTATTTTTGTATTTTTGTATGATTTCATGTGAATGAAGTTTGTGGGTGTCTTAGTTGTAAGCTCTCACAAGACTATAACTCGTCCACTAGGGCAGCAAATGGGTTTAAAGGCTTGTTTTATACTTTAAATACAATCGTGATCCTTAAGAAAATAGCTTATGTTAATTTATTTTAGATTATTATTTAATTTATTTTTATTTATTTTATTTGAGGACTAGCAAAATTTTAAGTTTGAGGGTGTGATGAGCGGTTAATATATATATATATATATATTTACCGCTTTTTCTATCTTAATGTTTTGTATGTAATCTCGAGTTTTATGACCGCTTTGATGTGTTTTGAGTGTGTTTTACATGTTAAAATCATATCAAGACTAAACCAGACTCTACAAGGGATGAATCGAAAAAATTAGAGCAAAATTGGGCCAAATTTCAAAGGCATCGCACTCGTCGCGATGCTAGAAGTTCTTCTCGACGCGCGCATGAATAAAAATCAACTAAAATTAATAAAATTAGGCGCGTCGCAACTCCCAAGTTGGCTTATCGTGACATGATGATGATGGAGCTAAGCGTTATGATGTGCGTTCAGCGCGTTGCAATATGGAGGATAATTCCCAATGCTGTATATAAGTACATGTTTGTCTCGAAACCTAAAAGGGAGCCTCATAACATAATTTTGGATCCTCAAATCATAAAAGAGTACATAAAGCAAGACAATAACAATGTTCTTAATCGGTGTTGGAGATTGAAGACTGCATACAAGAGTTCTTTCTTCTATTTTCTCTCTAATTTATTTTATGAGTTCATCTTGTATCTATGATTAGCTTGCATCTATTGATGCTAAATGATTAATTATGGTTATAATGGATCTTTGACATTATGTTTAATTGATTTGCCTATTTTTATTTTTTGGGGTTTGTTATTGAATTATTTATTATTCTCTGT
Source organism: Zanthoxylum bungeanum (assembly GCA_019454045.1). Classification (NCBI taxonomy): domain Eukaryota; kingdom Viridiplantae; phylum Streptophyta; class Magnoliopsida; order Sapindales; family Rutaceae; genus Zanthoxylum; species Zanthoxylum bungeanum. Next base: position 32,657 of record SKCR01046028.1, on the reverse strand, counting down.
TTTTGAATGCATTTTTTATTATGTGGCCAACAATAGAATAGTCATTTTAAATCCTTAGGAACTTGACGGAGGAAATTTGGGTTAGCCGTGGGAATAATAGCGTATGATCTAATTCCATTGAATAAATTCTTTTGCATGATAGACTTATACCTGCAGGGCATATGTAGCCAACAATAGAACATGACCTTAATTATTTGGTTTAAATTAATTAACATAGACATATAGGTAATTGGTTTAATTTGAATATATCTACCTGACCATCGAAAGAGGCTTGTAAATAGTTTAATGTTCTAGGTTAATAATTCATAATGACAACCCAATTGAATGAAAAGTGTTAGACCCATTGTTTGCGTGCTTATGTGAAGTTACAACCCTAAGTTCTTCTCTCATATAAGGTTTTCCCGAAAATTTGTTATTCGTTATTTATTTAGATTTTCAGTATTAAATTAGTTTAATTAACTCATTCTTCAAGTAATTGTTTAGTTTTAATTAAGTAGGTTAGTTTAACAATAATAAGAGAAATAATAAGTCCATGTGGGTACGATATCTGAATTTCAGTCACTATATTGTTGGATAATTATGACCCATAGCGTCACTATTTGTAAAAGACATTGTGTTTTTGTACAAATTAATTATATAGCAAAGGAAATTGCCTTTTATCATTTCGTAATTAGATTACTTAAATGTGTGAATGATGAAAGTCCTTATGATTAGTTCCGGATTGAGATGATATGAGACAATATCAATCCACGACGGTTTAATCATTAAATATCCCAAGTCGTAGTATTATCGAGACTGGACATCGATAATGCAGAATAGACTAGTATCGCACTTGTGCGTGTTATGGAAGCGTAACAACATAGTTCTCATATATTTAAGTATTGGATACTTATGCAAGTGTGGTAGGAGGTTGTGTTTACCGATGGCAGAAATAGCTTCGCTCTAGATAGACCCCTCAGAATCCCATTGGTAGTATGACTATGTGTCTATGGGAGTCCGCATTAGGGTAAGTGTATTTGGTCTTAACCTGAGACTTGCATCGCTAGTACTTGCGACAATCAATACGCTTTGGTTTTGGTCATCCAGGACTTTAATAGGTTCTGTGTACGCCTCTTCTGGGTTTATTCAGAATCGTAGTGTATTGGGTGTGATGTCAAGACGGAAGTATCACTTCAGTCATATGGAGATGATGGTCACACAGGGATACAGAACTGGTTCTCTAAAGGGTTGCAACCATCGGCATAATATGACTACGTCATGATTATCCGATAATAACTAGACTAGTTGCTAGTGATCCGATATATGCTTCGTACGGGGCAGAAACTATTCCAGCCCCAGGCATTGCATGTGACATCCGATACTGGATCGCAATACGCAATACTACGTATTTTACGCCTGACATAGATTATATATTCCATTAAGAATATTTCTGGAGAATTGGGTAGGCATGGCGCTTTGCTAGAAGCCAACCTTGTCTCGTAAATCGGTAAGAACATAGTACGAGGTACATACATATTCGGATTGTCTGACGATCAGATTTACTGCCAACATATCCAGGGATCTCAAGGGTCACTTCCCGAAGATTCACCGATGACGTATGATTCGAACTTTATTAATCTGAGATTAATAGCGGAGAGACTTTATCTGGGATAAAGTACTATTTGAAGAGAGAGAACGATTAATTTGGAATTAATCGATAAAATAATATATTCGATATATTATACGAAATTGGATTTCGACGCGGAATTAAAATTGGATTTTAATTCGGGCTAACGAATTGATTTAGAATTAATTCGCTAGCGACGTGAATAGTAATTTTTCTAGGCATAATTATTTAATTGAATTTGATTTAATTATGTCGCAACAGAAAATTCGTTAATTCATAATTAACAAACCCGAGCCCGGAATGTGTTTGCGGGCCCACTTCGATTTTGAATTAAAGTGGGGCCCACAAGTCACATCGCGAGTCATATCACTTGTCAGTTTAGTGATAGATGTCAAGTCACCTTTTTGGTGAGTGAGATGCAGTCATTATTCATGATAGAAGTGGTTGAGTGTCTTTAATGAGATTTTTGGCTCCAAAATTTTGGTTGACTTTTTGGAAAGGATATACCAAATTTTGGAAAAGGATTTTTCATTATTGCTTTAGAAAACAAAACACAAAAAGGAGAAAAACTCTATCTCTCTCACTTTGGTCATTGCCGTGACCTCCTCCAAGAGAAAGAAAATTGTTTTCTTTCTTCCATCTTGCTAGCACACTAAAAGGATCAATACAAGGTGATATGGAAACCGAACTTAGAGCTTGGAATACTTTGGAAGCTTGGAGCTTGTTCATCTTCTTCAACAAAACAAGCCTTGGCCGAATACATCAAGCAAAGAGGAAATTTTTGTTGATCTTCGCATCCAAAAGCCGTTCTTTGTAAGTATGATTCCGCCATACTTCTTATGAGTATTCATTCTTTTCATTGCTTATATTGATATTGGGACCACCTTAGAAACCAACAATGGTATTATGGAGCAAGGTTTAAGCATGAAAAATATTAGGGTAAAATTTGGGTAAAAATGATTTGAGCATGATTTGATAAAATTGATTGATTGAGTATGCTTGAATGATGATAACATATTGTTATGCATGATCAATTTCATGAATAATGAATTGGATTAATTTTTCCCATTAATCTTGGCTTGGCCGAGAGTTTGGTACCCTATAATGTCATGGTATTTTTTGTTATTTTGATCATTGGATGAGTAAAAAGACTTGGGTGATGTTGATTTAAGATTCAATCGGATTGAAAACGAAATCGGACAAATAAAACCCTAGAATTGAAAACGAAATCGGACAAATAAAACCCTAGAATTTCGTGAGTTGATAAGCATGTTATGAGATGATTTTTTGATTAAAAAATGTTTGACATGAGTTGAACAAATTAATACATGATTAATTGATTAAATTTGTATTTTGGAAATATTAATTTAAATAATCAATTAATGCATTACACTTGAATTAATTGAATTTTGAAATTTGGAATATTGAAATTTAATTATTTGGGCTTGATTTTGAATTGGGCTTATAATTGTTGTATTTGGGCATAATGGGCTTGGTTGGGCCAAGTTGGTTTAGGCCAATTGGATTGGATCCAAATTGGGCCTAAATCATTCCATTAAGTCCAAATATAACAAATGGGCTTTAAATGTTTAATTGGGCCTAATGGGCCTAAATTGGTTTCTAGGCAAATGAGGGTGATTCCTTAATTGGGCTTTGGTATTTGGGTTTGACCCACATTGACCAAAGTCCATGCCTTATGAAATTAATTGAAAGCCTATTGGACTTTAATTAAATTACATAAGATGTTAATTGGGCTTTGAGACCCATTAAGATTAGATTTGGAATCTAAGTCGTTAAAGCGCAATAAAAGTGTAATTATTTATTTAGAATTAAATATTGAATTAATATTGAATACATATTAAATTGGATTTAATTAAGTAGTTCGATTTAATTCAAGAATTCGTACTTTGAGTACTTATTCTAAATCGAGTTGGACTCGGGCAAATCAAATCATTGTTTGAACATTGGATGATCAATAATATTCAAAGATTAATTAATTTCATTAGATTGATTGAATAACATGCTTCAATGAATACATGGATGTGATGAATGAATAGTGTATATCAGAAGGATATTAGAAAGGAAAGGGCAATTTTGGAAATTATTGTAAATTTAGAATTTATAAATTGGACCTGCGTGTCCAGCCTTCTTTCTTTATTGATTCTTTGTATTCTCTTCTCACCTAATTCCCCTCAATGTTAATGAGGTTTCTTTTATTATATTATGTAATTGGGTAGAAGTTGGAATAGTGTTAGCCGGGGAGAGGAAAGAGAGTGATTTGTTCTAGGAACAATTTGTTAAATATCCATCTGCATATCGTTATTAATTTACTTTCCTCGCCTTATTATGCTTTTAGAATGCATGTTTAAGGGTGTATGATGAGACCTAACAAGATAATAAATTGGTTGCCAATTTACGCGAAAAACCCTCCAAACATATTAAGCGTTTTCCTTCCATTGAGTGATTCTTACTCAAGATCCAAGATTGGCACTGGTTTGTTGGCCAAAGTCAAGACCTTTGTCAATTGCGAATGTGTTTGAATCATGAAAGCTTTGTTCCATATCGGTGTCTTATCCAAGTTGTGATTTGTTAGCCAAAGTCAAGATCACTTCTTGTCCATCGACATTGATTACGAAGCTTTCCAAGGTCAATGGGTCCCGCTTAACTGGAATCATTAAGCTTGTTGTGCCAAAGCCAATGCTTAGTTGATTCAGAGGAAAAGGTTAGGAAAATATATTGGATATATTGGCATATACATTGTATATATGTTTCGGACTTGGAGGTCCACCTACCGGATCTAGGAATTGGATGAGATCCAATTGATCTTCGAGATCTACCTAGTTAAATATCATACAGCTTGTTAGCCAAAGTCAAGGTTGTGTGTTATTTAACGGGATCCTAGCCCACTAGGAAACTAGGTTTCCTGAGTACTCCATAGAGGGTTAGAGGCTCGCCGAACAATAGTGGGAGGCTAGTATTGAATTTGCAATTTCGTTCAAATACTTAGCTTTATGCGCTTTCAAATTATTTCGTCAAAATTATTTTATTAGTTGGACTAATATTGTGTCATTTTTCTTGTAACAGTTAGAATGTACCCTTACATTGTTAATTGGATAGTTGGACTATCGCAATTAAAATGACTGAAAAGAACAGTGTCTGGGACATCATCATGGGCGATAATGTCTTTAAAGGCACTAACTTGTCCGATTGGGAAATGAATATAAGGATAGTCCTTGGATCCAAGAGGCTGCTACATACTATAGAGAGACCTCTTGGGCCTAAGCCCAGATCTAATCAGTTGGTCAAGCTAGAGCTTTGGAAGACTCATAGCGATGACAACGTAATTGCTCAATCTATTATGCTTACTGCTATGACTCAACAATTCCATCGACAGAACAAGGGATTGGATCCCTATAACATGTTGGCGAAGTTGAATGATCTACACCGATCTAATCTTAGATCGCAAAGATATGAGTTACAGAAGAAGCTCTTCTGCGCTCGGATGTCGGAGGGTACATCTGTTGAACATCATGTGACACAAATGATTGTCGACATCGAGCAGCTTGGAAAAATGGGGATTGTCTTTGAGATAGAGACCTCTATAGATTTGATCTTACAGTCTCTCCCCGACACTTGGAGTGGGTTCATCATGAACTATAATATGATGAACCAATAGCAGACTCTTGGAGAGTTGATGTCCGCGCCGCGTGAGGCAGAAAATGAGCTTCTTAAGGGCAAGAAGCGCAAGACGCACTTCGCTTCTACATCTCGGACTCCGAGGGCTGGGCCCAAGGCGACTGGAGGTGTCAAGAAGAAGAAGAAGAAGAAGGGCAAGGCCAAATCATCAAAGGCTTCTGGGAAGCCCAATGACAAATCCCAAGATGTTTGTCTTCAGTGCGGACAGTGTTGGACAATTATGACCCATAGCATCACTATTTGTACAGATCATGGTGTTGTTGTACAAATTAACTATGTGACAAATGAGATTGCACTCTTATCATTTATGATTAGATCACTTAGATATATAAATGATAGAAGGTCCCTATGATTTGTTCCTGGACGGAGAATGATATGAGACAGTATCAGTCCACGAAGGATAAATCATTAAATATCCATAGTCAGAGTATTATCGAGATTGGACATCGATAAATACGTAAAAGACTAGTATTACACTTGTGCACGTTGTGAGGGCACAACGGCATAGTTCTCATATATTTGGGTATAGGATACTCATGCAAGTGTAATAGGAGGTTGTGTTTTATCGATGGTACGGGAAACAGCTTCGCTCTGGATAGACCCCCTCGGAATTCCATTGGTAGTATGACTATGTGTCTATGGAAGTCCGAAATCAGGGTAGGTGTATTTGGTCTTAACCTGAGACTTGCACCGCTAATACTTTCGACAATCAATATACTTTGGTTGCAGTCGTCCAGGGCTTTAACAGGTTCTGTGTAGGCCAATGCTGGGTATATTGAGAATCGTAGTGTGTTGGGTGTGATGTCAAGACGGAAGTGTCACTCCAGTCATATGGAGATGATGGTCACGTAGGATACGGTACTAGTACTCTTAAGTACTGCAGTCATCGGGATAAAATGACAAGGTCATGTTTATCCGATTATAGAGACTAGCTACCAGACATCCGACATGTGCTTCGTACGGGGCAGACACAATTCCAGCTTCAGGCCTAGCACGTGATCATCTGATACTGGATCAAAATACGCAATACTACGTATACTACGCCTGATACAGATCCTTTATTCATGTAAGGATATTTCCGGAGAATTGGGTAGGCATGGCGCTTTGCTAAAGGCAAACCTTGTCTTGTAAATCGGAATAAACGTAGTACGAGGTACTTACGTGTTCGGATAGTCCGACGACCGAATTTACTACCAACATATCCAGGGATCTCATGGGTCGCTTCCCAAAGATTCACCGATGACGTATGACTCGCACTCTAAATTAATCTGGGATTAATTAGAAGAGAGAGAAAATTAATCTGGGATTAATTACGGAGATATTTTATCTGGGATAAAATATCATTTAAAGAGAGATAACGATTAATTTGGAATTAATCGATTAATTAATATATTTGATATATTAAACGAAATTAGATTTCGACGCGGAATTAAAATTAGATTTTAATTCGGGGGAACGAATTAATTTAGAATTAATTCATTAGCGACGTGAATAGTGATTTCGTTAGGCGTAATCATTTAATTACGACGCAACGGAAAATTCGTTAATTTGGAATTAGCGAACCCGAGCCCAAGATTGTTTGCGAGCGCATTCACATTTCGAATTCGAATGCGGCACGCAAGTCAAATCAAGCGTCAAATCGCTAGTCGCATCAAGCGTCAAATTAAATGTCAGTTTTAGTGATGTGACAAGTTGTCATTTGATTTGATTGATTGATGTGAGTTGATGTTTGAGTGTTTGACACTCAATTGTGATGGTGATGTGAGTTGTTGTATTAATTAAAAGGCTATTTACCTTTATTTGATATAGGTATTTGACTTTTTAATAATATTGGTATTAGATACACATTATAATTCAACACACACAACTCTCTCATCATTCTTCTTTCTTCTCTCAAAAACGCCCAAGGGGCTGTTTTTCCTCTCTTCTGCACACAGCTCACTGCCGTGAGTTTGGGAAGCAAGAGTTGGAAATTTGTGGCAAAATTCTTGAGTGCTAGCACACTTACGAGACATGCGAAGGTGATAGGGAAGTCCACCCATGAGCCGGGAATCGTTCGACGAAGCTCGGAGCTTGACGAAGGAGCTCCAATGGCCGAAACCAATGGGCTGTGACAGTGTTACTGCCGTGACTGTGAGGAGCATAATTTGAAGTTTTTGTTACCTCCGCGTCGCTCAACCGCTCGATGTAAGTATTCCACGACTTCTCGATTGTTATTCACACATATTTTCATGCTTATTATTGATCTTGGGACCTTAATAGAAACCAACAATGGCATCTAGAGCAAGGTTTGAGCATGAAATGTTTAGTGCTTAAAATTTGGGTAAAATTGATTTTGAGCATGAATTATGAAATTGGATGATTAAGTATGCTTGAATGTGTTTTATATGATGATTTATTGGATCAATTTGTTGAAAAATTATTTGGAATATTTTTCCGCAAAATACTTAGCTTGGCCGAAAGTTAGAAGCCCTATAATGTCTTGGGATTTTTGATTTTTGATCATTGGATGTTTTGGAAATCATTCGGGAATATGATTTAATGTCGATTGTGGAATTAATTGGATTGAATTCGAATCGGACGTTAAATCCCCAAATTGTCGAGAGTCAATAGCATGTAATTGGGTTTGATTTTTGATCAAAGTACGTTAGACATGTTTTGTGGTAATTAAGCATGATTAGTTATGTTAATTGATGTTTTAGAAATGTTAATTGGGTAATTAATTGTGTAATGCACTATATGTAATTAAATTGTGAAATTGGGTTTTGTGATTTAATTATAATTGGGCCTTAAAATTGGATTTGGGCTTTAATGTTGTAAATGGGCTTATTGGGCTTTGTTGTACAAAGTTGGGTTTAGGAAAAATTGGTTGGATCCAATTGGGCCCAAAACCGCATCCATAAAGCCCAAATGCGACTTAATGGACCTTTAAAGTTTAATTGGGCCTAATGGGCCAATATTGATTTCTAGGCTTATGGGGTAATTCCCGGATTGGAATTTGGTTATTCGGTTTGACCCGAGTTGACCAAAAGTCCACGCCTCAAGAAATTAATTAAAAGCCCATTGGACTTTAATTAAATTGACGTTGGACGTTAATCGGGCTTTGAGACCCGTAGCGATTAAATTTAGAATTTAAGTCGAAAAGGTTTATTATTAAAGTGTAATGTTTAATTTGGAATTAAATAGCGAATTAGAATTAAATGCATATAGAATTGGATTTAATTATGCAGTTTAATTTAATTCGAGAATTTATGCTTTGAGTACTTATTCGCAAAACAAGTTTGACTCGAACAAAATCAAATCGTTGTTTGAACATTGGATGATCACTAATTATCAGATTAATTAATTTGATTAGATTGATTGATAACATGCTTGTGTGAATACGTGGTTGCGATGCATGAATAATGTATATCAGATGGATATTAGATGGGTGGGACAATTTTAGAAATTGTTGTAATAAATTTGATTTATTAAATTGGACCTGCGTGTCCAGCCTTATCATCTCCTTATTCTTTGTATTCTCTTCTCACTTATTCCCCTCAATGTAAATGAGGTTTCTTTAGAAGTGTAGTGTAACGGGTAGAAGTAATACTTGTGCTAGCGGGAGAGAGAAAGGGAGAGATTTGATCTAGGATCAATGTGTAAAGTATCCATCCGCATATCATTATTATTTATTCATATGCGCTTTATTATGTGTTTAGAATGCATGTTTAAGGGTGTATGATGATGAGACCTTAACAAAGATAATAAATTGGTTGCCAATTTGCACTCGAAAAACCCTCACAAAATATTAAGCGTTTTTCCTTCCATTGAGTGATTCTCACTCAAGATCCGAGACTGGCATTGGCTTGTTGGCCAAAGTCAAGGTCTTTGTCTGTCGAGGATGTGTTTGAATCACGAAGGCTTTGTTCCATATTGGTGTCTTGTCCAAGTTGTGGTTTGTTGGCCAAAGTCAAGACCACTTCTTGTCCGTCGACATTGATTACGAAGCTTTCCATGTTTGCAAAGTCAATATTGTTTGCAATATTCGTTTAATTACTTGCCATACGCGCTCAAACAAATATCATTCGTCAAATAAATTAATTGTTAGTTGGACTAATATTTAAATTGTTGTTTTAATAAATAGTTGGACTATATTCAAACTATTCATTTATAGTTGATTTTATAATTGGATTATAGTAATCAATATAATTGATTTTAATCTATTAAAATTATAGTTGATTAAATTGTTGGACTATTGTAATCATTATAATAAATAGTATCGAAATCGTTGATTAAGTAGTTGGATTATATAAATCAAGATAAATTGAAAGATTGACATTTAAAACATAATCCTAGGGAAAATGTATTTAAATTGTTTAATTTTCAAATTGGGAATTAAATTTCAGGATGTTCCTGGAAAAATAATAAGTTACTTTATTTGATAAAATAACATATTAAGCTTAAGCCCGGAGTTAAGCAAAAAGTAGAGCATAATCTTTGGAAGATCATGCAATGATAACTTTAGTACTTAATCCATTTAGCTTGTCGCAGTAGACTCCTTAATTTCTGAATCAGAACTAAGGATTAGATCCTTAAAGTATGATAAAGAAATTGAAGGATCTTCATAAATCTATGCTTAGATTTTAGAAGTACTAAAATTGCAATACTTAACTCTTGGAGAGTTAATGACTATTCTCAAGGAGACAAAGTCAAACTTTGCAATTATGCAAGTAACGCAAGGCGCACTTTACTTCGATATTCTAGAAGGCCAAGGCTTGGCCAAAGGCTTATGGAGTGTTGAAACTGGCAAATGCAATATCATTATAATCTTCTAGGAAGATAAAGGACATATCCCAAAATGTCTGCTAAATGTGGCAAACAGGATCGCGGAAGCGTGACTGCCGTTTGGACAAAGTAGACATGAAGGAATTGAAGAACGAGCAAGGCTCTGACTTCAAATATGATTGTCATAAATATGTTCATGACTAGTATTAAAATTGGATTTTAAATACTTAGTATGGTATATATATATATGTATTGATGTTCAGAATATGTTTTGAACAACATACTGACTTCAATAGAGATTTATCTGCGAATTGGAAACGGGACGAAAGTCGCTGTTTTAACCGTAGATACCTAAGTTTAGGAACCACCTTCGGGTGTGTACCTAAATTTGGAAACTGTTAATAATGTAACTAGTTTGACTAGATACATTATCTCTATATCAGTTCTTAACCCGCTGCGGGTGAACCTTTATATTCTAAAACACAAAGTGTTTTATTATATAAGGATGATATTGAGATAAACACATTAGATGTGAATAACAGAATTTATATTTTGAATATAAATAAAATCTCAAATGTTTAACATGACAAACAAATAGCTCAAACTGATTTGATCAGATGAAAATAATTGTGGCATTGTTGTCTAGGACACAATCAAACAAGAATCGTATATCCACAGTTTCGAAGAGTGGGTACTAGGACTGTTTTGATTCCAATAAAATAAAGTCTACGAATCTAGTCTATTGGGCAAAGTGCCTAAAACACCTTTACTTGGTAAAAGTGTAAATGCCACCAATCTGTTAGCCCTAGTTCATAGTGAAGCAAGTGGGCCCATGTCTAGCTAGGTTAGATGTGGATATGAATATTTCGTGACCTATACGGATGTGGCATCGCGTCATGGTTATGTGTTTCTTTTGAAGAACACAAATCGGAAACTTTTAAAGTTTCGACACGAAATAGACATACAGATCGACTATAGTATTATACCATCACGGTAAGACCGTAATGGAAAATACTTAAGCAATAAGTTTCTAATATACTTGCTCTTTCAATTCTTTCGAAGTCATTGGGTCCTTTTCCTCGTTCGATAATCTCAATCTCCTCCCTTCTTCCACTCCGTCCACAAGAGTAACTAGGACCAATTCAGTCACGTTTTCATGTTCCAATTGAACACTTTCCATTTTTGATTATTCTCAAAGGAGAAGATTATTCTTTTTACCAAACATCTGCGGATCCAATCACACGATCTTATAATAAGAACAAGAGATCTTTCTCGATCAATCCCTTTGCCCCTCATTCTTCGAGAATGAGAAAGATCCATTTCAAGTTTGAATTTGTTCATTTGGAATCTGGGTTCTTCTACTTCATTTTTATTTACTTATTTCTTTATTATTTTTTTCCCTCGCTTTTCTTTTTTTATTTCTTTTTTTATTTTATTTTATTCCCTTCCATCATTTCCGGAACACGTCAGTTTGACGGTGTATCCGAACTGAGTAACCGAATTTTGTTGGACAAGATAAAGTTAATCATGAGTCGCTTGAAGCTACCATTTCCTTCAACGGATAAGTATAAACAGTGCAAAACTTATTTAGAATAAGGTTCCATAAAAATCTGTTTGACATATATCATATTGGATATGAACATGAAAGAAACTGGGTTTCTCATTCCTGAAAATTTGGGAATGCTGGGCATATGTTTGGATGATACCAAACTAGAACCCAAATTGGATAAGTGCCAATTGTAGGTTATCCTAGGGAAACCATAAGCATAGTGCATATACATCTCACTAGAGAACAATTTAATTGTTGCTCACCATGCGTTTTTCCTAAGAGGAATACCGATATGCAGTGGTAAGTGGGATGATAGTAAAACTCGATGAAAATCGGAGTAATACTGTCCAAGGCACCGAATCTTAATGGAATATAAATAGTTCATCAAGGATGAAACTATTCCAATAATCTTCGAATACACAAGAACCGCGTATGTCGGAGAGAGTCAGAAAACAACCTGGGGTATGGGTTTCTGATCTCACCTCATAAAGATGTCTATCTTATTGAGGTATACCAACAGACTACGTATGAGGAAGTGATACAAGGTATCGACTCCATATTATGGCCAAGTGCCATAAGAGTCCGAAATGGATTACATGTATATCAACAAGTTTGGATACTAGTTGATGTACCGCAAGGCATTGTGCCTACTGGTACTTTATAAAACTTCAAGGAAGACATACATGGATGGCAACATACCAACGTGTAAAGCTAGGCTTTTAGCGGAAATGTATCGTTATCAACATTATGTTGATTTCGATTCAACTTTTACATGTTGCCACAGTAAATCCATTTGGATAATGCTTGCTAATGCTGCATGTTTCATAGATGAAATATGACAGCTGAACGGGAAAATCGCTTTCTTGAAAAGGAAACCTTTTGGAGGATGTTCACAAAATCCTGACGATTTTGTCGTACATAACTAGCAAACAAGGTTTGTAGGTTATTCGATCCATGTTTGGATTGAAGCAAGCATAGGTTCTTGGAATTATCGTTTTGATGTAATCATAATAGTTTATGATTTAATTCAAAACGAAAAAGATTCTTGTGTATATAAGAGGGTTAGTGGGAGCACACTGACAGTGACTGTCCTATAAAATAATGATAATATGTCATTTCTTAGAAATGATATTCCCATATAAACTATCGACGAAAGCTTGGCTTTCGAAAACTCTCCGAGAACTCGTACATTGAAAAATGTTCCTGGTGTCTCATACGCTTTGAGCATATGGATTCACAAACAGGCCAATCCAAGTAATAGTCACTGGATTGATGTTAAGAACATCCGTTAGTATCTTAGAGAACTAAGGATGCTGTCTTAATCTATGGAGAGGGAGAACTTGAAGTGACTGTGATCACTCTAGCAAGTTTCCTAACCAATAAAAATGACTATAATTCGGAAACGGTACTACAAAGTTTGAATAACGGAACAATGAGCTTGAAATCTTCCAAGCAAGATACTGTTACCTAATAAACAACAAATACGGGTTATTGCTGCAGCTGAGGCGGCAATAGAATCCATTTGGGTCGATAATAAATTTAATTAGATTAGATATAATTCTGTTAGCAGCTGAGCTTGGCGTCAGCACAGGCTAAAGAATTAATGGTCTCATCAACGATCCAGATAAATACTTCGATATTCATCTGATTAGTTCGGATCATACATCGTGGCGATGTGATGATCGTATAAATCGCATCAGACGATAATCATGCAAATCAAATATCATTCGTCAAATAAATTAATTGTTAGTTGGACTAATATTTAAATTGTTGTTTTATAAATAGTTGGACTATATTCAAACTATTCATTTATAGTTGATTTTATAATTGGATTATAGTAATCAATATAATTGATTTTAATCTATTAAAATTATAGTTGATTAAATAGTTGGACTATTGTAATCATTATAATAAATAGTACCGAAATCGTTGATTAAGTAGTTGGATTATATAAATCAAGATAAATTGAAAGATTGACATTTAAAACATAATCCTAGGGAAAATGTATTTAAATTGTTTAATTTTCAAATTGGGAATTAAATTTCAGGATGGTCCTGGAAAAATAATAAGTTACTTTATTTGATAAAATAACATATTAAGCTTAAGCCCGGAGTTAAGCAAAAAGTAGAGCATAATCTTTGGAAGATCATGCAATGATAACTTTAGTGCTTAATCCATTTAGCTTGTCGCAGTAGACTCCTTAATTTCTGAATCAGAACTAAGGATTAGATCCTTAAAGTATGATAAAGAAATTGAAGGATCTTCATAAATCTATGCTTAGATTTTAGAAGTACTAAAATTGCAATACTTAACTCTTGGAGAGTTAATGACTATTCTCAAGGAGACAAAGTCAAACTTTGCAATTATGCAAGTAACGCAAGGCGCACTTTACTTCGATATTCTAGAAGGCCAAGGCTTGGCCAAAGGCTTATGGAGTGTTGAAACTGGCAAAGGCAATATCATTATAATCTTCTAGGAAGATAAAGGACATATCCCAAAATGTCTGCTAAATGTGGCAAACAGGATCGCGGAAGCGTGACTGCCGTTTGGACAAAGTAGACATGAAGGAATTGAAGAACGAGCAAGGCTCTGACTTCAAATATGATTGTCATAAATATGTTCATGACTAGTATTAAAATTGGATTTTAAATACTTAGTATGGTATATATATATATGTATTGATGTTCAGAATATGTTTTGAACAACATACTGACTTCAATAGAGATTTATCTGCGAATTGGAAACGGGACGAAAGTCGCTGTTTTAACCGTAGATACCTAAGTTTAGGAACCACCTTCGGGTGTGTACCTAAATTTGGAAACTGTTAATAATGTAACTAGTTTGGAATTAATCGATTAATTAATATATTTGATATATTAAACGAAATTAGATTTCGACGCGGAATTAAAATTAGATTTTAATTCGGGCAAACGAATTAATTTAGAATTAATTCGTTAGCGACGTGAATAGTGATTTCGCTAGGCGTAATCATTTAATTACGACTTAACGGAAAATTCATTAATTTGGAATTAGCGAACCCGAGCCCAAGATTGTTTGCGAGCGCATTCGCATTTCGAATTCGAATGCGGCACGCAAGTCAAATCAAGCGTCAAATCGCTAGTCGCATCAAGCGTCAAATCAAGTGTCACTTTGAATGATGTGACAAGTTGTCACTTGATTTGATTGATTGATGTGAGTTGATGTTTGAGTGTTTGACACTTAAGTGTGATGGTTGATGTGAGTTGTTGTATTAATTAAAAGGCTATTTACCTTTATTTGATATAGGTATTTGACTTTTTAATAATATTGGTATTAGATACACATTTTAATTCAACACACACAACTCTCTCATCATTCTTCTTTCTTCTCTCAAAAAAGCCCAAGGGGTTGTTTTTCCTCTCTTTTGCACACAGCTCACTGCCGTGAGTTTGGGAAGCAAGAGTTGGAAATTTGTGGCAAAATTCTTGAGTGCTAGCACACTTACGAGACATGCGAAGGTGATAGGGAAGTCCACCCATGAGCCGGGAATCGTCTGACGGAGCTTGGAGCTTGACGAAGGAGCTATAATGGCCGAAACCAGTGGGCTGTGACAGTGTTACTGTCGTGACTGTAAGGAGCAGAATTTGAAGTTTTTGTTGCCTTCGCGTCGCTCAACCGCTCGATGTAAGTATTCTGCGACTTCTCGATTGTTATTCACAGATATTTTCATGCTTATTATTGATCTTGGGACCTTAATAGAAACCAACAGACAGCGGGGTCACTGGAAGCGTGACTACCGCGAATTCAAGGCACTCAGGAAGGAAATCAAGGCAGGCAAGGCACCGGCCTCATGTATGTTTGTTATAGAAATAAACATGACTACTTCTAGTTTTAAAAATTGGATTTTTGATTCTGGTTGTGGTACTAATATTTGTACTGATGTGCAGGATCTGTGGATTAGCAGGAGACTGGCTTCAGGAGAGATTGACCTCCGTGTTAGAAATGGGATACCAGTCGCCATTTTTAGCCGTTGGAACTTTTGTTTTAGAACTGCCCTCGGGGAATTTACTTGAACTTACAGACTGTTATGATGTACCTAGTTTGATTAGGAATATTATTTCTGTATCTATGTTAGCCCAATGTGGGTACACTTTTGTATTTAGAAACACTGGGTGTTTGATGTATAAAAATGATATAGAAATTTGCACTGCTGTTGTAAATAATAGTCTTTATATTTTGAATATAAACCAATCTCAAAATGTAACAAACAAAAGGCTTAATGTAAGTCATAAAGATGAAACTTATATGTGGCATTGTCGTCTGGGACAAATAAACAAGACTCGCATATCCACACTTTCGAAGAGTGGGTATTTGGACGGATTTGATCCAAATTCATATGACGTCTGCGAATCTTGCTTATTAGGCAAAATGCCTAAATCACCTTTTAGCGGTAAATGTGTACGTGCCACCGAACTGTTAGCCCTTATTCATAGTGACATTTGTGGGCCCAAGTCTAGCTAGGCTAGAGGTGGATATGAATACTTCGTAACCTTTACGGATGATGCATCGCGTTATGGTTATATGTATCTTATGAGACATAAGTCGGAAACTTTTGAGAAATTCAAAGAGTTTCGACACGAAGTTGAAAAACAGACCGGTAAAAGTATTAAGACATTACGGTCGGACCATGGTGGCGAATACTTGAGCAATGAGTTTCTTGACTACTTGAAAGAATATGGTATTCTTTCACAGTGGACTCCTCCCGAGACACCGCAATTAAACGGTGAGTCCGAACGGAGAAACCGAACCTTGTTAGACATGGTAAGGTCTATGATGAGTCGCACTGAGCTACCTATTTCCTTCTGGGATATGCATTAAACAGTGCAATACTTATTTCTAATAAGGTTCCATCAAAGTCTGTTCAACAGACACCATATGAGATATGGACAGGAAAGAAACCGGGTTTCTCTTTCCTGAAGATTTGGGGTTGCTGGGCATACGTCAAACGTTTGGAAGGTACCAAACTAGAACCCAAATCAGACAAATGCCTATTTGTAGGATATCTTAGGGAAACCAAAGGATATTACTTCTATCACCACGAGAGAACAAAGTTTTTGTTGCTTTACATGTGGTTTTCCTTGAGAATGAAGTCCTAAATGCAGTGATAAGTGGGAGGAAAGTAGAACTCGATGAAAATCGGAGTGAAACTGTTCCTGGCATAGAATCCTCAACGGAACATGAACAGTTCATCAGGGATGAAGCTGTACCACAATCTTCGAATACACAAGGACCACGTAGGTCGGAGAGAATCAGAAAACAACCTAAGAGGTATGGGTTTCTGATATCACCTCATGTAGATATCAATCTCATTGAGGAAGATGAGCCGGCTACGTATGAGGAAGCGATACAAGATATCGATTCCGCTTTATGGCAAGATGCCATGGAATTCGAAATGGATTCCATGTATACCAACCAAGTTTGGACACTGGTTGATGCACCAGAAGGCTTAAAGACTATTGGTTGCAAATGGATCTTCAAGAGGAAGACCGACATGGATGGCAACGTACAAACGTACAAAGCTAGGCTTATAGCGAATGGGTATCGTCAACGACATGATGTCGACTACGATGAAACTTTCCCACTCGTTGCCATGATTAAATCCATTCGGATAATGCTTTCTATTGCTACATATGGACGTCAAAACCGCTTTCCTTAACAGAAACCTGTTGGAGGATGTTTATATGCAACAGCGTGACGATTTTGTCGTGCCTAAACATGCAAACAAGGTTTGCAAGTTAAATCGGTCCATTTATGGACTGAAGCATGCGTCGCATTATTGGAACCAACGTTTTGATGAGATCATAAAAGAATATGATTTCGTTCAAAATGAAGATGATCCTTGTGTATACAAGAAGGTTAGTGGGAGCGCACTGACTTTCATTGTCCTTTATGTTGACGATGTATTGCTTATGGGCAATGACATTCCCATGTTAACATCGGTGAAAGCTTGGCTTTCATTAAAATTCTCCATGAAAGATCTGAGAGAAGCAGCCTTTATTCTGGGAATAAAGATCTACCAATATAGATCTAGAAAGCTGCTTGGACTCTCCCAGAACACGTACATTGACAAAATGTTGAAAAGATTCAACATGGATCAGTCCAAGAGGGGATTGTTGCCAGTGTCACATGACGTCCCTCTATCTAAGGACATGTGTCCTAAAACTCAAGATGAGAGAGACAACATGAGTCGGATATCGTTCGCCTCGACAGTCGGATCGATCATGTATGCCATAATATGTACGCGACCTGATGTCTCCTATGCTTTGAGCATGTGTAGTCGCTATCAGGCCAATCCAGGTGAAGGTCAATGGATAGCGGTTAAGAATATCCTTAAATATCTTAGACGAACTAAGGATGCTTTCTTAATCTATGGAGATGGAGAACTTGAGATAACTGGGTATACCGATGTAAGTTTTCAAACCGATAAAGACGACTGTAAGTAGCAATCTGGGTACGTGTTTTGTTTGAATAACGGAGCAATGAGCTGGAAATCTTCCAAGCAATAGACTGTTGCCGATTCAACAACAGAAGCGGCGTATATCGATGCAGCTGAAGCAGCAAATGAGGCAGTTTGGATCCGAAAATTCCTAATTGGATTAGGAGTAGTTTCGTTAGCAGCTGAGCCCGTTCCATTGTATTGTGACAATAACGGGGCTATAGCGCACTTGTGGCGATGTGAAGATCGAGAAAGTCGCATCAGATGACAACATTGCAGATCCGCTGACGAAAGCTATTCCTCAGTAAAATTTTGAGTGACATGTACATAGTTCAGGTGTTAGATGCTTGAGTGACTGGCTATAGGCCAAGTGGGAGATTGTTGGATAATTATGACCCATATCGTCACTATTTGTAAAAGACATTGTGTTTTTGTACAAATTAATTATGTAGCAAAGGAAATTGCCTTTTATCATTTCGTAATTAGATTACTTAAATGTGTGAATGATGAAATTCCTTACGATTAGTTCCGGATTGAGATGATATGAGACAGTATCAATCCACGATGGTTTAATCATTAAATATCCCTAGTCGTAGTATTATCGAGACTGGACATCGATAATGCGGAATAGACTAGTATCACACTTGTGCGTGTTATAGAAGTGTAACAGCATAGTTCTCATATATTTAGGTATTGGATACTTATGCAAGTGTGGTAGGAGGTTATGTTTACCGATGGTACCGAAATAGCTTCGCTCTAGATAGACCCCTTAGAATCCCATTGGTAGTATGACTATGTGTCTATGGGAGTCCGCATCAGGGTAGGTGTATTTGGTCTTAACCTGAGACTTGCATCGCTAGTACTTGCGACAATCAATACGCTTTGGTTTTGGTCATCCAGGACTTTAACAGGTTGTGTGTACGCCTCTTCTGGGTTTATTGAGAATCGTAGTGTATTAGGTGTGATGTCAAGACGAATGTATCACTTCAGTCATATGGAGATGATGGTAACGCAGGGATACAAAACTGGTTCTCTAAAGGGTTGCAACCATCGGCATAATCTGACTAGGTCATGATTATCCGATAATAAAGAGACTAGTTGCTAGTGATCCGATATATGCTTCGTACGGGGCAGACACTATTCCAGCCCCAGGCCTTGCATGTGACATCCGATACTGGATCGCAATACATAATACTACGTATTCTACGCCTGACATAGATTATATATTCCATTAAGAATATTTCTGGAGAATTGGGTAGGCATGGCACTTTGCTAGAAGCCAACCTTGTCTCGTAAATCGGTAAGAACGTAGTACGAGGTACGTATGTGTTTAGATAGTCTGACGACCGGATTTACTACCAACATATCCAGGGATCTCAAGGGTCGCTTCCCGAAGATTCACCGATGACGTATGATTCGAACTTTATTAATCTGGGATTAATAGCGGAGAGACTTTATCTGGGATAAAGTATTATTTGAAGAGACAGAACGATTAATTTGGAATTAATCGATAAAATAATATATTTGATATATTATACGAAATTGGACTTCGACGCGGAATTAAAATTGGATTTTAATTCGGGCTAACGAATTGATTTAGAATTAATTCGCTAGCGACGTGAATAGTAATTTTGCTAGGCATAATTAGTTAATTGAATTTGATTTAATTACGTCGCAACGGAAATTTCATTAATTCGGAATTAACGAACCCGAGCCCGGAATGTGTTTGCGGGCCCACTTCGATTTTGAATTAAAGTGGGTCCCACAAGTCACATCGATAGTCATATCACTTGTCACTTTATTGATAGATGTCAAGTCACCTTTTTGGTGAGTGACATGCAGTCACTATTCATGATAGAAGTGGTTGAGTGTCTTTAATGAGATTTTTGGCTCCAAAATTTTGGTTGACTTTTTGGAAAGGATATACCAAATTTTGGAAAAGGATTTTTCATTATTATTTTTAGAAAACAAAACACAAAAAGGAGAAAAACTCTCTCTCCCTCATTTTGGTCATTGCCGTTACCTCCTCCAAGAGAAAGAAAATTGTTTTTTTTTCTTCCATCTTGCTAGCACACTAAAAGGATCAATACAAGGTGATAGGGAAACCGAACTTAGAGCTTGGAATCCTTTGGAAGCTTGGAGCTTGTTCATCTTCTTCAACAAAACAAGCCTTGGCCGAATACATCAAGCAATGAGGAAATTTTTGTTGATCTTCACATCCAGAAGCCGTTCTTTGTAAGTATGATTCCGCCATACTTCTTATGAGTATTCATTCTTTTCATTGCTTATATTGATCTTGGGACCACCTTAGAAACCAACATATATTACTTGAGCGATATAATAACGTTTATAGGTGTCGTCGTTGTAAACCCTTACAAGACTATAACCTGCCCACTATGGCAGCCTATGGGTTTAAAAGGCTTGTTGCATACGATAAATGTAATCGTGATCCCTACAAAAATGGTTTAGGTTAATTTATTTTATTTGTTTTGGTCGAGGACTAGAAAAATGTTATGTTTAGGGGTGTGGTGAGCGGATAATATATAGATATTTACCGACAATCTATCTTAGTTTTTTGTGTTATCTCAAATTTTATGAGTGCTTTGATGTGTCTTGGGTGTGTTTTATAGGTTAAAATATATCACGACTCAAAGCATCACAAAGCCCAAGCTGGCGCGTCGCGAGACACCGATGATGAAGCTGAGGGTTGTAACTCACGTTCAACGCGTCACAACACGGAACACAATTCCCAATGCTGTATGAATCCGATTTTTAACAAGAAAATACCCATTAGACCTCCTATATAAGTACAAGTTCGTCCCAAAACCTAAAAGAAGCATCATAACATAATTTTGGAGCCTTAGAGTAAAGAAAACCACCTAGAGCAAGGAAAAAAAATAAAGTTCTTAACCGATGTTGGAGATTGATGTTGGAGATTGAAGAAGAAGACTCCGAACGAGAGTTCTTTCTTCAATTTTCTCTCTAATTTATCTTTATGAGTTCTTGTCTTATATCTATGATCAGCTTGCGTCTATTGAATATTCTGAGTAGATAAATCATTAATTTAGGGTTATAATGGATCTTAAACACCGTGTTTAATTGATTTGCTTTTTTTTATTCTTTGGGTTTGTTATTAAATTATTTATTATTCTATGTGTTTCAATGCATGTTTTATTATCTGGCCAATAATAGAATAGTCATGGTAAATCCTTAGGAACTCGACGGAAGAAATTTGAGGTTAGCCGTGAGAATAATAGCGCATGATCTAATTCTATTGAATAGACTTCCTCTAGAATAGACTATACCTGCAGGGTAATGCGTAGCCAACATTAGATTATGACCTTAATGAATTTGGTTTAAATTAATTAACATAGACATATAGTTAATTGGCTTAATCTGATATATCTACCTGACCATTGAAAGAGACTTGTAGACAGTTTAGTGTTCTAGATTAATAATTCATAACAACAACTCAATTGAATGAAAAGGGTTGAACTCATTATTGTGTGCTTAAATGAGTTACAACCCTAAGTTCTTTTCTATATAAGGTTTTCCCCAAAATTATTATTCATTCTTATTTAGATTTTCAATTATTAAATTAGTTTAATCAACTCATTCTTAAGAAATTATTTAGTTTTAATTAAGTAGGTTAGTTTTAATAAATAATAAGAAATAATAAGTCATGTGGGTACAATATCTGAATTTCAGTCACTGTATTACTTGAGTGATATAATTACGTTTATACGATTAGTATTTTTTTTGTTTATTCTATCTATGGAACTGATGTAAGAAGTATCATAGGAAAAATGACTCATTTATGTTGTGAAAGAAACTTTGCAAGTATGAAGGTGCAGCAATATTTATTAGAACTCAAGAATTAAGATTATTTTAGATAAAGTGTCATGGTGTATACTCTTTTCTTATAATATTAGTGGATGAGTACAAAAAAAAAAAATGTTTAAATTAAACTTGGGATTTAGAGAAAAATCTTAGAATTTTATATGAATATTAGAAAATGAACACATGATATATGAGTTTAACAAATGATATAGAAGTGATTTAATAAAAATAAGAATTAATGACCAACCAATCTCAAGAAGTGAGTGTTTTAAATACTTAGGGTCTATCCTTAAGAACATGGATAAATATATCAATGTGTTACTCATTGAATTCAATCAAGCGGAGGAAATTTAGATGTGCAACTTCAGTATTGTAAGATTGTAATATTTTTTAAAAAATTTTGAAGGAAATTTTTAATAAGACGATCGTGAGCCTGTAACATAATGTTAGATAATAAACCATTAATATAATATATATATTATATATATATATATATATATATATATATATATATACAATATATATATATATATATATGAAGACAGTTAAGATGAGAATGCTTAGACGGATGTGTGAGTTGATTAAAAGAGAAGAGATAGAGTTAAAATTAAGAAATTTTGGAATAAAGTAAGTGTAGAACTGATTGAGAAGAAAATGAGAGAAAAATGATTAAATTGATTTTAGAATGTACAACATAGACCTCCAAATATTCTAATTAGAAAATACAAATAAATGATATTGTCATTTGTCAGTGAGCCGAAAAATATCTAAATTGACAAGAAAAAATCTATTAATAAAGACTTATATTTTATTAAGCTAATGATAAATAATTTTTGATAAAACACAATAAGTCATCAATAACTGATCCCATTTTTTTTTTTTTTTTCTATTTTCTGCAGCTTCTATATTTTTATAAACTTTTTTATCAATGGTTATGCTTATTCACGCTTCAGAAATGTTAAAGACACGTACACCTTTCGGAATATTTCCGAAACATTTCAGAATAATTTAAAATAAAAAAAATTTAAAAGTTTCATAAACGTGCTTTTATATTTTTATAAATGTAAATACAAATTGCTACTTTAGGGTTGTCATATTTTTCAAATTTACAATAAACTTAAATTGAGAAATTAGAATTGAGAATTGAGAACAAATCTGCCCCAAATAAACCTGCTCACTCAACGCACATCGCTGGCTCAGCGACTTCTTGGCTTCTTGCTAATTATTGCTACTGTCGAATTGTGTCGTTTTCAGGGTTTTTGATTCAATTCAATTCAATTCTCAATTATTGTGGGAAACACATGTTTGTATT
This sequence comes from Zanthoxylum bungeanum, assembly GCA_019454045.1. Classification (NCBI taxonomy): domain Eukaryota; kingdom Viridiplantae; phylum Streptophyta; class Magnoliopsida; order Sapindales; family Rutaceae; genus Zanthoxylum; species Zanthoxylum bungeanum. The sequence continues at coordinate 9,412 of SKCR01046028.1, read as the reverse complement.
ATATATTTAATAATTGTTATGATGTCAACTTCATAGAAAGAAACAAAGTCATGATACGCAAAGAGGGTATAAAGAAATTTCTGTTTCAGAGGTTTGAAGCAGAGGGTTGGGTCGGTTCTTTCTCGGATTCGACCCGACTGACGGCTCGCTATCGACATTAGATAGCGTATGACAGTGGTAAAAAATAGCATGGTTTAATGAGATGTAGGTGTCAGAAGGCAGGTGTGTCGGATAGTAGGGTGGCTGTTCGCGGAGCAGATGGAGGAAAGAGTCTTGACATTAATGGCGGAAATTATGTAGCTGACGTCACGAGATTGATGTAATAGTGCTGATTGTCCTAGTATATAAAGGGTTTGGGAATTCGTTGTGAAGGATTGGCAAAAAATTCATTTACGCATAACTTGTAATAGAGAGCTAAAAGCTTAAGTATAAAGGTGAGGTTGTAAGAGGTCGGTCAGCTGAGCTCTATAGATAGGCAGGTCGGTTATATACCCAACCATGTTATAAAGTCCCTTTTTTTCCATGTGTCCGTGGACGTAGTTGGATCCATTCCGTCGAACCTACGTTAAATCCTTGGTTTGTTGTGTGTTCTCTTATTTCTTTCTAAGTTTGCATTTGGTCCCCAACCAAACAAATCATAGTTGATAGGAGATTGTTTGAGGAGTGTTCTTCTCGAACTACTCCTGGAACAAATCGACCGTCAATATTTGGCGCCGTCTGTGCGGAAAGGTACAAAAAGCAGCAAATACGTTGAGACGATGGCAGGAGACGGGAACCACAGATCTTCAGAGGGTTCAACAACGGAGTGGATGGAGAGGAAGGAAGAAACCTTGCGGAAGGAGAGAGAAGAAACATGGAAGGAGAGATAATCGACCCAATAGTCATGAAAGCCATGATGGATAGTTGGAGGAATTAGAAAAGAAAAACGGTGAGAGAATAAAGGTAGGTCCCAGCCGTAGAAGGGAAGAAATAGCAAGGGAAAAGGTTGTTAGATCATAAGGTAATGGTGGAAATGAGAAGAGGGGTGCGTACAGAATGAGATCCGTAGTCATCGCCGGAGCTGAACTGGTAAGCGGAATGTGGGAAAAAGAAGAAGGTAGGAAGACCCTGTAGTCCTCCAATAACCATCCATTTTTCGCGGAGAGTGATCTAAAAAAATCCAAAGGAATAGCAGGGAGTTCCCGGTTAGGGAGGAATCGTGCTCGGAGTTGGAAGGAGGAGAGAGACTGGTGATTACGCCCAAAAGTACTTGCGGCTATCGCAGTATAGTTGGGTGTTCGATTCCTCATAGAGATGTCACAAGGAACTATTCACTTAACCAAAAACGTTTAGCAATAACTTATTTAAAGAAAAGATTGGATTGGCAATTTAAGATAAAAACTATAGATAATTTTTAGGAATATCAGCAAGAAAAGCATCGAGAATTCCCTCTGTTTAAACTCCTATATTCAGTTATTGATTCTTTTCATTACGCAATCGAAGGTTTCACATCCCAAACCAACAATTGGAAGATATTCAATTCTACACCAATTAATTCTAAGGTAATCAATGATTATTTTCTCCATGTTAACAGCACATAAAAGTTATCATTACGAGCTATCTACGTCAACATATACCCTCAGGCGATACACGCAGCAGAAGACCAACACATAAAAAAACTTTACCAGTCACAACTGGTTTCACAAATCACACATAGAAGAAGCATGACTGGATCTATATGGGAGTTGACAAAATATGTTTCTGGATTATAAAGCGAAAGACAATAGAGAACAACAACCATCAATTGTATTAAACATTAAAGGTACTTTAAAAATCAACAACATAAACATAGAAATTCAAATAAAAGAGTTCATCTTTAGCTTTGCCTAGGAGATTAGCTCTCTATGGAAGAAAAGATACAACTTTGATAGATCGGAGAGACGTCATGATTTCCTTGAAGTTCTTCATTTTCTTCACTTCATTTTGTGTTGTGGCTCTTTGTGTGGTGTTTCTCTCTTGTTTCTTCTCTCTATATATTTCTCCTCACTTACGGTTTGGACGAAGTTGGGTTTATATAGAAAAGTTACGGAGTCATTGTGCGCATAAAAGATGTCAAAATCAGGGTTTTGGGGAGTTCGGGGCATTGCGGCACTGGTGTTTAGGCGATGGGGTGCCACACTCGTAGGAATTTTGTATGGAGTGCAGTCAAAGGTACGCCACGATACGGTTTTGCTGGATTTTAATTTCTGCATTTCCGCTCTTCCTGAGCACTTCTGATGCATCCGTAAGGTCCCAAAATATGTATAATTGCTCCAAACTTCATATTCCATTGCTCCTAATAACAAAACACAAAATAAACTCTAATTAAGATTAAATACAAGATAATTAAGCCGAGTTAGCGATGTTCAAAGTACACTTTCATGCACTTATCACAACTCCCAACCACTTATTGCTAGTCCATAGCAATTCAAGCGTAAAATAAATAAGAACTAAATAAATAAATAAAAACTATCTAGGTCAGTTTCGTAGGGATAATGATTACATTTAGTGTATGCAACAAGCCTTTAAACCCCTAGGTGTCCCTAGTGGACGAGTTATAGTTTCGTGAGGGCTTACAGCGATGACACCCACAAACGTCATTCAAAAGACATGCATTCATGCAAAAATAAAATGAAATAGTCCCAATAGTTATACATATTATTATCCTCCAGGAATGCTTAGGAATGAAATCTGAGAACTTTCAAAGTACTCAAGGCAACTTGAATCCAAGTCCTTGAATAAATCATCTAAGCCAGATTCACAGTGTGTATGTGTGTGAAAAGGTTCATTCACAGCTTGGTTCCTAGGTAAGCCAACTCAATGATTTCGTTTGAAAATTAGGATCCGATGGGTCAAACCAACCTAGATATCTCAATTATGCTCTGTAGTTGCCTTTCTATGCTCAGTATGGTATGATTTTCTTTTTAATTTTCTTGTCTCTTTTTGTTTCCTTTTTTTCAACTTTTTCTTTTATTCTTTTCTTTTTCAACACACCTACCCTTTTAAGGTAGCATTTCTCCTCATGGTTGTCCTAACACTCGCCCATGGGCAGCTTCACGCTTATCGGTTATAGGTGGTTTAATTTCTTTCTTTAGAGATATTTTTTTTTATTTTTAACATACCCACATCATAACACTAGCAAATCAGGATAGACATCTAAGAAACGATCATTCATCGACATGCAATTTCTTCAACTAGTCAATTTGCCAACTACATAGGTTGTCACTACTAAAAACCCATAATTAGTGCTTACGAGTCTAACCTAGATAAATTACTCAAAGCATCAGATACAAGTACATTAAAGAACTTATCATTTCTAATATTTCACCCTAAAGCAAATAATATCATCATTGGACTATGTTTTACTATTAAGGACTAAAAACAAACAAACAAAACAATTTTTTTACATATATAATAGGTATTATCATGCGCACGCATACACCCCCACACTTAAAAATTGCATTGTCCTCAATGTAAGATAAATATAAAGAAAAAGGATTAAGGAACTACACTACCAGGCATAGAGTTGATCAGGTTCATGCTGGTAAGATTTGGGTTGTACGACTGTGTAAGTTGCACTGAACATCTACATAAATACTTATGCAAACAATAAACATGCAATTAGCACACAATAAAATAAAATTACAGTAAAGAAAATAAAATAAGTAAGATAAAATAGAACAAAATAAAATAAATGCAGATGCAAAGGTTGTCTCCCCGCAAGTGCTAAGTTTAACGTCTTCAGCTAGACGTAACCACCCAAGTTGTCATGGTGGCTTCCATGTGTTCGGAAGCGGCCGCGAGTGCGTAGCGGAAAATTTAATAAATCAAATTATGATGCCGCTATCTCTTTGCCCAAGACCCATTTGTTTTGATTATTCTACAAGCTTAGGCATGTTACTATATATTCTAAGCATAAGAACTCATAAAACATGCAAAGAACATAAACCTAAACATGCTAGCTATCATAAGAACTCTAATTAAAATAAAGAAAGAAAAAAACTTACTTGAACCGAAGACTGCTCCAGTCCTCCCTCCAATATACAAGCTTTTCTCGAACTCAGCAAGCTCCTCCACGTTCCAAAGAGCCACCCAAGTGTGTGGCCTCCAAAGATGCACACACCAAAGCCAAAACTCAACGGCAAGACTACGCCTTGAGTGCACGGGTATTTTGCCCTTGGTGCTAGCCTAGGCAAATACCTCAAAACTTTTAACTCGAGGTTCCTCTAGTCAATTAGACTTAAAGATCCTCAAAATCAGTGGCTTACTCTTAAAATTTAGAGTTGCTCACTTATATAAACCCAAGATATGAAAGGTTTTGTGCAAAAATTTGTAAAGAATTCTTTGGGTTTATATAGGTGCTCTAAAGACAACAAAATTAATTAAGAATCCGATGTGGGATAAATGCTAATTTAATCTTAGCCATTGGATCTTAATTTAGTGATTTAATGAGATTATAAAACCCTAATAAGAGTTTCGGCCGAATTGGAATTCAAAACAAATAACAAAAAAAAAATTACAATTCATATTACTATTCAAAATTTTTTTATTTATTCCAATTCCCAAAGTGCCCCTATCGTCATTCACCAATCCCTAAGCCACTATTGAACCTCATAAATGATCTGTTCAATAATTAAACATATTGAACCATTTATGAACAATTCCTACATCAATCATATATGCTGTTAAATTTGTATTGTGCACTGTTAACCATTGATTTCGACTTTGTTGTGTGTGACCTTTTGGGTTCCCCTCAAGTTGGACATGAAATGAATCGTGATAATTTAATCGAACATAAATTATCTTTCGATCAGATGGTCGTTTGATTTCAATGACCAAGGTTGACATCTAGCAATATGCCAAGGCCCCCAAATGAGAAGGAAAGATATATATACCCATTCTGTATGCGATTTACATAAGATACGGTCCATCACCTCACTGTATCCCCACCGTTTGACCTAGGGTATGGAAATTGTCTACAATATAGTTAAAGGTATGATATTGATAGTGTCATGAATCATGCTAACCCAAGAATCTCACATGATTCTTCCGCTGTGGCCACAGTCTCAAGCACTGATTACACATATCAATGGCGTCCATGTACATGCTTGGATTTCTGGTGGGACCTTTGTTCATTTAATTGAGCATTGGCGCCCGTGTTGTCACAGTACATCGTGACATCATTCTTTATCGCGAGAAGAACTTCCAGCTCCGTGATGAACTTCTTTATCCAGAATGCTTCTTTAGCTGCCTCAGATGCTGCAATATACTCGGCTTCAGTGGTGGAGTCCACTGTAGTTGACTGCTTTGAGCTTTTCCAACTGACAGCTCCGCCATTCAAAGTAAATAGATATCCTATTTGCAATCTTTTGTCATCCCTATCGGTCTGAAAGCTCATATCACAGCAACCAATGACTTTCATCTCAGAACAATCTCTGTATGTCAAAAACACATCCTTAGTTCTTCTCAGATACTTGAGGATTGTTTTGACAGCTACCCAGTGCTGCTAACCAGGATTTACCTGATACCTGCTCATTATGCTAAGAGCATAAGAGACATCAGGTCTTGTACATAGCATGACGTACATGATCGATCATATTGCTGAAGCATAAGGGATCCTACTCATACGCTCTCTATCTGAAAGAGTATGTGGACATTGCTCCTTAGATAATTTGATTCCATGACAAGTAGGTAAATTACCTCTTTTGGAATCTTCTATTTTGAATCTTTTCAAAAATTTATCTATGTACGTAGATTGAGAAAGTCCTAAAAACCTCTTAGATCTATTACGATAGATCTTAATGCCCAGGATGTAGGCTACTTCTCCCAAATCTTTCAAGGAGAAATTCTGAGATAACCATTGCTTGGTGGCTTGCATCATGGGAATATCATTCCCGATGATTAATATGTCATCGACATATAATACAAGAAATAAAACAGCACTCCCACTACTTTTCCTATAAACACAAGGCTCGTCTACATTTTTGATGAAGTCAAATTCTTTGATTGTCTCATTAAATCGTATATTCCAACTTCTGGAGGCTTGCTTGAGTCCATAAATGGATCGTTTAAGCTTGCATATTTTATTATGATCATCCTTAGATGTAAACCCCTCAGGTTGTGTCATATAGACTTCCTCTACGAGGTTCCCATTAAGGAAGACTGTTTTGACATCCATCTGACAAATCTTATAATCAAAGTGTGCAGCTAGTGCCAGTAAAATTCGAATGGACTTTATCATTGCAACATGTGAGAAGGTTTCGCCATAGTCAATTCCTTGGATTTGTCTATAACCTTTCGCCACCAACTTAGCCTTATAGGTTTGGATGTTGCCTTCTGTATCAGTTTTACGCTTGTAAATCCACTTACAGCCTATGAGTTTATCTCTTCATGTGCATCCACCAAGTCCCAAACTTGAATCTGATACATAGAGTCTATTTCGGATTTCATGGCCTCAAGCCACTTGATTGAATCAATGTCACGCATTGCTTCGTCATAACTGGTGGGATCGTCATTATCAATGACCTGATCATGTTCCTCATCAATATGGAAACCATATCTTTCATGCTCATGTCTTTCCCTACCAGACCTTCTAAGTTCATAACCTTGTGGTTGTTCAGTCGCTGCCATTTTGAGGGGCCTGGGGTTTAGTTCTATGTTATTTTGTTCTTCTCGTACCTCAACGAGGTCAAGTCTACTCCCACTATATTTCTTGAGAAGGAATTCATTCTCTATAAATTTAGCATTTCGTGAGACAAATGTTCTTTGTTCATTTGGGACGTAGAACACGTATTCTCTTGAGTTCAAGGCATATCCTACAAACTTATATTTAACTACCCTATCATCCAATTTGTTAGTTTGTGTGAGCTTAACATATGCGTCACATCCCCAAACTCTTAGATAACTAAGACTAGGACGTTTCCCAGACCATAACTCATATGATGTTTGACTAAGAGTCTTGGAAGGAACTTGGTTTAGTAGTAGTGTTGCAGTTTCTAAAGCAAGACCCCAAAATAAATAGGTAGATCCGTTCCTGGTATCATTGATCGGACCATATCTAATAATGTCCAATTTCTCCTTTCGGAGACCCCATTATTTTGTGGAGTTCCCGGAGGAGTCCACTGGGAAACAATGCCATTTTCTCTCAAGTAATCTTGAAATTCGTCGCTTAAGTATTCACCACCTCGGTTAGACCTTAGTGACTTAATACTTTTATTAAGCTGGTTTTCTACTTCAGCTTTGAAGACTTTGAATTTCTCAAAGGCTTCAGATTTGTACCGTATAAGGTACACATACCCATATCACGAGTAATCATCGATAAAGGTAATGAAGTAGGAGAATCCACCTCTAGTGGTGACTGACATTGGTCCGCATACATCAGAGTGTATGAATTCTAATGTCTCTGCTGCACGCTGTCATTTACCTTTGAAGGGTAATTTGGTCATTTTACCAAGTAAACAAGACTCACAAGTTCCATAAGGTTCATATTTGAAGGTCTGAAATACCCATCCTTATGTAGCTTAGTTAATCTTGTTTCATTGATATGACCTAAACGACTGTGCCATAGAAGTGATTCATTGAGATTATTCGAGTTAACGTTGTATATATTAGAGGTTAAACATTCTTTGTTAGTTTGTAAGACATAGATACCATTATTCAAAATACCATCTCCATATTTTATTTTATTGAAATAAATAAAAAATTCATTACAACTTATTAGGCATGAAAAGCCTTTATTACATAAAGAAGAAATTGAAATGATGTTCTTTACTAGAGAAGGTACATAAACACTTCTAAGTCTAATACTAAACCATTCGGAAAAACTAATGAATAAGTCCCCACACAAAATGCAGCTAGTTTTGCTCCATTACCCATGCGTAAGTCAACCTCCCCATGATGGAGTCTCCTACTGTTTCTCAGGCCCTGCACATTGTTACACAAGTGAGTCCCACAATCGGTGTCAAGCACCCAAGTAGAAGGTTCAGAGTTTTGAGAATATAGTTCAATCATATACAACATACCTGAAGCATTGGGCTTCTTGGCCTCTTGGGCTTCCCTAGCTTCCTTGGCTTTCAAGGATCTGTATTTTTTCTTCCAATGACTTTTCTTTCCACAAAAGAAACATTTCCCCTTTCCTTTTTTCTTCTCCACCTTACCATTGGGCTTTAGGTGATCTGGAGCCTTGGCCTTGCCCTTAATTTTCTTTGGGCCTTGTGGCTTCAGGTCCGTACCCGTAAGCATGACAGAGGTTTTAAGCTCCGGTTTCAAGTGCTTCTCTGCTTGCTTTATCAGATTATGCAATTCTGCTAAAGTAGCTTCTTTATTAGACAGATGAAACTGCATAATAAAGTTAGAGAAGTCTTTTGGTAAGGACTGAAGAATTAGATCGTGACCTATCTCATGATCCATGATGCACCCGAGGTTGGCCAATTTTTCAATGTGGCCAATCATCTTAAGCACATGTCCACTAACAGATCCTTTCTTATACCTTGTTTGGAATAAGGCACATGACACTTGGAATCTTACGGTATGAACGGAAGTTGCATACAACTCCTTCAAGTGAAAGATGATGGTTTGAGCATCCATATCTTTGTGAGCTTTCTGAAGTTCGTCCGACATAGAGCCAAGCATTATGCAAACTGCTTGCTCATCATCATCGACGTGTTTCTTCCAAGCATCAAATGTATTTTAGTCAGCATCTTCTGCGGGTTCAGGGGGAAATGGTATTTCAAGAACATAGAAAATCTTTTCTTGTCGTAAGACAATTTTAAGGTTTCTAAACCAGACATTGTAGTTGTCCCCTTTGAGCTTATGCTCATCAATGATGGAACGAAGTGATACTCTGTTTGCCATTTGAATGTTTGTGAAATATTTTAACCCACCTGTTAAGAGAGAATGTTAAAATTAGGAATATGTTTTCATTAATCTTTCATAATAACATGGGCTTTTAATATTATGAAATCGCTCCCACTCAATTGTTTTAAAATTTTAAGTAAATTGCATCAACCCCAATATGATGGATTTCTTCTGGGCAATGATCCTATTATCATCATTTCATAACTCTGACTGGGGCCGGTCGTTATAAAATACGATAATTAGGTAGGTTCACAACCAATTTATGATATAAATCACAATTCCTTGATCATTAGGTTGGGCAATCAAACATGCCATAGCTTATGCTAGTCCTTGTGGACACCCAATATTTGCCACTAAGTTATAAGACCACGCCTAAGGGTCGCTGCGTCTTATGACTCAGAAAATTCAAACCATTGTCAATAGTACGATTTAGGGACAAATTGGTATTGGTCAGTCTGGTAAAGCCTAGTCCTGCCAATACGGTTTAAGCCCTTTGGGTCTATACTTTACAATATGAGGCAAATTTTAGACTTAAATT